>CM050172.1:76249412-76392929 GCA_027410445.1 Discoglossus pictus
CCCAGCAGGGGAAGAGGGAGAGAGAGTGACAGCAGGGGAAGAGGGAGGAGAGAGGGACAGCAGGTCAAGAGGGGGAGAGAGGGACAGCAGGAGAAGAGGGTGAGAGAGTGACAGCATGGGAAGAGGGGAGAGAGAGAGACAGCAGGTGAAGGGGGAAGAAATAGAGAGACAGCAGGGGAAGGGGGAAGAAAGAGAGACAGCAGGAGAAGAGAGGGAGAGAGTGACAGCAGGGGAAGAGGGGGAGAGAGTGACAGCAGGAGAATAGGGGGAGAGAGTGACAGCAGGGGTAGAGGCGGAAGAGAGAGTCAGCAGGGAAAGAGATGGGAGAGAGGGACAGCAGGGCAAGAGGGGGAGAGAGGGACAGCAGGGCAAGAGAGGGAGAGGGGGACAGCAGGAGAAGAGGGGGGAAGAAAGAGAGAGACATCAGGAGAAGAGGGTGAGAGAGTGACAGCATGGGAAGAGGGGAGAGAGAGAGACAGCAGGTGAAGGGGGAAGAAAGAGAGAGACAGCAAGGGAAGGGGGAAGTAAAAGAGAGACAGCAGGGAAAGAGGGGAGAGAGAATGACAGCAGGAGAAGAGGGGAAGAAAGAGAGACAGTAGGGGAAGGGGGAAGAAAGAGACACAGTAGGGGAAGCGAGGGAGAGAGTGACAGCAGGGGAAGGGGGAAAGAAAGAGACAGCAGTGGGACGAAAGAGAGAGACAGCAGGAGAAGAGAGTGACAGCAGGGGAAGAGGGGGAAAGAAAGAGACAGCAGTGGGAAGAAAGAGAGAGACAGCAGGAGAAGAGAGTGACAGCAGGGGAAGAGGGGGAAAGAAATAGAGAGACAGCAGAGGGAAGAAAGAGAGAGACAACAGGAGAAGAGGGTGAGAGAGTGACAGCAGAGGAAGAGGGGGGAAGAAAGAGAGACAGCAGGGTAAGAGGAGGGAGAGAGTGAACTCAGGGGAAGAGGGGGAGAGAGTGACAACAGAGGAAGAGGTGGAAGAGAGTGACAGCACGGAAAGAGGGGATAGAAAATGACAGCAGGGAAAGAGGCAGGAGAGAGAGTGACAGCCGGGAAAGAGGGGGAAGAGGGGGGAAGAAAGAAAGAGACACCAGGGGGAGAGAGTGACAGCAGGGAAAGAGGGGGGAAGAAAGAGAGAGAGCAGATGGAAGAAAGAGAGAGACAGCAGGAGAAGAGTGAGAGAGAGTGACAGCAGGGGGAGAGAGTGACAGCAGGGGCAGAGGGGAGAGAGAGAGATAGCAGGAAAGAGGGGGAGAGAGCGACAACAGGGGAAGAGGAGGAGAGAGTGACAGCAGGGGAAGGGGAAAGAAAGAGAGACAGCAGATGGAAGAAAGAGAGAGACATCAGATGAAGAGGGGGGAGAGAGAGACAGCAGGGGAAGGGGGAAGAAAGAGAGACAGCAGGGGAAGAGAGTGACAGCAGGGGAAGAGGGGGAAAGAGAGAGACAGCAGAGGGAAGAAAGAGAGAGACAGCAGAGGGAAGAAAGAGAGAGAGAAAGCAGGAGAAGACAGGGAGAGAGTGAAAGCAGGGGAAAAGGGGGGAAGAAAGAGAGAGACAGCAGAGGGAAGAATGATAGAGACTGCAGGAGAAGAGGGAGAGAGAGTGACAGCATGGGGAGAGGGGAGAGAGAGAGACAGCAGGGGAAGGAGGAAGAAAGAGAGAGACAGCAGGGGAGAGAGTGACAGCAGGGAAAGAGGGGGGAAGAAAGAGATAGAGCAGAGGGAAGAAAGAGAGATACAGCAGGAGAAGAGGGAGAGAGGGTGACAGCAGGGGGAGAGAGTGACAGCAGGGGCAGAGGGGGAGAGAGAGATAGCAGGAAAGAGGGGGAGAGAGAGATAGCAGGAAAGAGGGGGAGAGAGCGACAGCAAGGGAAAAGGGGGAGAGAGTGACAACAGGGGAAGGGGGGGTGAGAGAGATAACAGGGAAAGAGGGGGAGAGAGTGACAACAGGGGGATAGGGGGGAAGAAAGAGAGACAGCAGAGGGAAGAAAGAGAGAGACAGCAGATGAAGAGGGGGAGAGAGTGACAGCAGATGAAGAGGGGGAGAGAGTGACAGCAGGGGAAGGGGGAAGAAAGAGAGACAGCAGGGGAAGGGGGAAGAAAGAGAGACAGCAGGGGAAGGGGGAAGAAAGAGAGACAGAAGGGGAAGCGAGGGAGAGAGTGACAGCAGGGGAAGAGGGGGAAAGAAAGAGACAGCAGTGGGAAGAAAGAGAGAGACAGCAGGAGAAGAGAGTGACAGCAGGGGAAGAGGGGGGAAGAAATAGAGAGACAGCAGAGGGAAGAAAGAGAGAGACAACAGGAGAAGAGGGTGAGAGAGTGACAGCAGGGGAAGAGGGGGGAAGAAAGAGAGACAGCAGGGTAAGAGGGGAGATTGAGTGTGACAGCAGGTAAAGAGGAGGGAGATAGTGAACTCAGGGGAAGAGGGGGAGAGAGAGACAGCAGGGGAAGAGGGAGGAGAGAGTGACAACAGAGGAAGAGGTGGAAGAGAGTGACAGCAGAGAAAGAGGGAGAGAAAGTGACAGCCGGGAAAGAGGGGGAGAGAGTGATAGCAGGGGAAGAGGGGGGAAGAAAGAGAGAGAGACAGCAGGGGGAGAGAGTGACAACATGGGAAGAAGGGAGAGAGAGAGACAGCAGGGGAAGGGGGAAGAAAGAGAGAAACATCAGGGGGAGAGAGTGACAGCAGGGAAAGAGGGGGGAAGAAAGAGAGAGAGCAGAGGGAAGAAAGAGAGAGACAGCAGGAGAAGAGGGAGGAGAGGGTGACAACAGGGGAAGAGGGGGGAGAGAGACAGCAGGGGAAGAGGGGAGAGAGTGACAGCAGGGGAAGAGGGGGTAGAGAGTGACAGCAGGGGAAGAGGGGAGAGAGTGACAGCAGGGGAAGAGGGGAAAGAGTGACAGCAGGGGAAGGGGGAAGAAAGAGAGAGACAGCAGAGGGAAGAAAGATAGAGACAGCGGGGAAGAGGAGGGAGAGAGTGACGGCAGGGGAAGAGGGGGAAGAAAGAGAGAGACAGCAGGAGAAGAGTGGGAGAGAGTGACAGCATGGGAAGAGGGGAGAGAGAGAGACAGCAGGGGAAGGGGGGAGAAAGAGAGAGAGAGACAGCAGGGGAAGAGGGGGGAGAGAGTGACAGCAGGGAACGAGGGGGAGAGAGTGGCAGCAGAGGAAGAGGGGGGAGTGAGTTACAGCAGGGTAAGAGAGGGGAGAGAGTGACAGCACGGAAGGAGTGGAGAAAAAAGAGAGACAGCAGGGGAAGAGGGGGAGAGAGTGACAGCAGTGGAAGAGGGGTGAAGAAAGAGAGAGACAGCAGGGAATAGGGGGTAAGGAGTGACAGGGCAAGAAAGGGGAGAGAGTGACAGCAGGGGAAGAGGGGGGAAGTAAGAGAGAGACAGCAGGGGAAGGGGGAAGAAAGAGAGAGACAGCAGGGCAAGAGGGGGAGAAAGTGACAGCAGGGCAAGAGGGGGGAGAAAGTGACAGCAGGGAAAGAGGGGAGAGAGCGTGACAGCAGAGGAAGAAGGGGGTGAGAGTGACAGCAGGGGAAGAGGGGGGAGAGAGTGACAGCAGGGGAAGAGGGGGGAGACAGTGACAGCAGGGGAAGAGGGAGGAGAGGGTGACAGCAGGGGAAGAGGGGGGAGAGAGTGACTGCAGGGGAAGAGGGGAGAGAGTGACAGCAGGGGAAGAGGGGGGAGAGAGAGATAGCAGAGGAAGAGGGGAAAGAGTGACAGCAAGGGAAGAGGGGAGAAAGAGAGACAGCAGAGGTAAGAAAGAGAGAGACAGCGGGGAAGAGGAGGGAGAGAGTGACAGCAGGGGAAGAGGGGGGTTTGGAGAGTGACAGCAGGGGAAGAGGGGGAAGAAAGAGAGAGACAGCAGAGGGAAGAAAGAGAGAGACAGCAGTAGAAGAGTGGGAGAGAGTGACAGCATGGGAAGAGGGGACAGAGAGAGACAGCAGGGGAAGGGGGAAGAAAGAGACAGACAGCAGGGGAAGAGGGGGGAGAGAGTGACAGCAGGGAACGAGGGGGAGAGAGTGGCAGCAGAGGAAGAGGGGGGAGTGAGTTACAGCAGGGTAAGAAAGGGGAGAGAGTGACAGCAGGGGAAGAGGGGGGAGATAGTGACAGCAGTGGAAGAGGGGGAGAAAGTGACAGCACAGAAGGAGGGGAGAAGAAAGAGAGACAGCAGGGGAAGAGGGGGAGAGAGTGACAGCAGTGGAAGAGGGGCGAAGAAAGAAAGAGACAGCAGGGAATAGGGGGGAAGGAGTGACAGGGCAAGTGAGGGGAGAGAGTGACAGCAGGGGAAGAGGGGGGAAGTAAGAGAGAGACAACAGGGGAAAAGAGGGGGGAGAGTGACAGCAGGGAAAGAGGGGGGAAGAAACAGAAAGACAGCAGGAGAAGAGGGAGGAGAGAGTGAAAGCAGGGGAAGAGGGGGAGAGAGACAGCAGGGAAAAAAGGGGAGAGAGTGACAGCAGGGGAAGGGGGGAAGAAAGAGAGACAGCAGAGGGAAGCAAGATAGAGACAGCGGGGGAAGAGGCGGGAGAGACAGAGAGCAGGGAAAGAGGGGGGAGAGATAGAACAGTTAAAGAGGGGAAGAGAGAGAACAGGGAAAGAGGGAGGAGAGAGAGAGACAGCAGGGGAAGAAGGGGAGAGAGTGACAGCAGGGAACGAGGGGGAGAGAGTGGCAGCAGAGGAAGAGGGGGGAGAGAGAGATAGCAGTGGAAGATGGGGAGAGAGTGACAGCACGGAAGGAGGGGAGAAGAAAGAGAGACAGCAGGGGAAGAGGGGGAGTGACAGCAGGGGAAGAGGGGCGATGAAAGAGAGAGACAGCAGGGAGTAGGGGGGAAGGAGTGACAGCAGGGCAAGAGAGGGGAGAGAGTGACAGCAGGGGAAGAGGGGGGAAGTAAGAGAGAGACAGCAGGGAAAGAAGGGGAGAGAGTGACAGCAGGGGAAGGGGGGAAGAAAGAGAGACAGCAGAGGGAAGCAAGATAGAGACAGCGGGGGAAGAGGCTGGAGAGACAGAGAGCAGGGAAAGAGGGGAAGAGAAAGAACAGGGAAAGAGGGGAAGAGAGAGAACAGTGAAAGAGGGAGGAGAGAGAGCAGGGAAAGATGGGGAGAGAGTGAGAGCAGGGAAAGAGGGGGGGAGAGAGTGAGAGCAGGGGGAGAGAGTGAGAGCAGCGGAAGAAGGGGGAGAGAGTGAGAGCAGGGGAAGAGGGGGGAGAGAGTGAGAGCAGGGGAAGACGGGGAAGAGAGTGACCGCAGGGTAAGGGGGTGAGAGAGTGACCGCAGGGTAAGGGGGGGAGAGTGAGAGCAGGGGAAGAGGGGGGAGAGAGTGAAAGCAGGGGAAGAGGGTTGAGAGAGTGACCGCAGGGTAAAGGAGGAGGGGAGAGAGACAGCAGTGAAAAGGGGGTGGATATAGAGACAGCAGGGAAAGAGGGGGTAGAGTGACAGCAGGGTAAGAGAGGGGAGAGAGAGATAGCAGGGAAAGATGGGGGAGAGAGAGACAGCAGGGATAGAGGGGGAGAGAGACACAGCAGGGGAAGAGGGGAGAGAGAGTGACAGCAGGGGAAGTGGAGTGGAGAGAGACACAGTAGGGGAAGAGGGGGGAGAGAGTGACAGCAGGGGAAACAAGAGAGAGACAGCAGAGGGAAGCAAGAGAGAGACAGCAGGGGGGAGAGAGTGACAGCTGGGGAATAAAGAGAGAGACAGCAGGGGAAGAGGGGGGAGAGAGATTCAGCAGGGGAATAAAGAGAGAGACAGCAGAGGGAAGCAAGAGAGACACAGCAGGGGAAGAGGGGGGAGAGATTGACAGCAGGGGAATAAAGAGAGAGACAGCAGAGGGAAGCAAGAGAGAGACAGCAGGGGAAGAGGGGGAGAGAGAAACAGCACTGGAAGAGGGGGGAGAGATAGAGACAGCAGGGGAAGAGGGGGAGAGATAGAGACAGCAGGGGAAGAGGGGGAGAGATAGAGACAGCAGGGGAAGAGGGGGGAGAGAGAGACAGCAGGGGAAGAGGGGGGAGAGAGAGACGGCAGGACTCATCGCGAGGCCCCCAGCTAGCCTTTACATTTTCTTGCCGTCATTTTCTTGCCCTCAAAGTAGCTAGTAATATATAATGTCAATTAAATATTATCAATTAATACCATTTCCAGTTTATAAAAAAATAATGATATGATAATAATAATATGCAAAAGGAAAATGTCCAAACCTTTCCCAATCAATGTACCATAAAATAGTTACATACAGACACATATATTCTATTAAAAGCTTTTTAAATATTTGAATAAAAAAGCTTTGTTTTTATGTCTCGTGCCCCCACTCTCTCCACTCCCCTGCCTTGAACTAATAGCTTTCTCAGAATTTAAAAAGCCATTTTGATAAAGCTCTGCTTACTCCCCTCTGTGTGTGTGGCAGAAGCAGCCACAAGAGACTTTTGCATTGATTATTGCCTGTATTTGAACTGTATGTTATTTGAGCATAGTGGATTTTATTAGACTGGTTCTGGCCCTTTAAATGCTCTGACAAAGGATCTGCAGTTTGCTATGTACTTCGGATGCAGAGTGTGAAGAAAAACCCTGTTTTATGGACTTAGTTTGATTGTTTTATTCCCCTCCCTCCTAGAACACCAGTTTAAAAACCCTTAATAACTGTCATATTTTCAAACACTGTCTGTTTTTAACTGTCTGTTTGTTTTCTCTCTGAGGAGGAGTTGCTCTGGCTGTATGAGTGCTGTTGCTTTGGGTGCTCATTAAAACAGACCTGCTTGCCCCTTTCTTGAAGCCTTGGCTCATGCTTGGGGGAATGGGATAAGTCTGCAGTGCTGATGGTGTCGGTTGGAGTGCTTGAAGTCCTCGGCAAGCACTAGGAGCATCGATTGGCGGAGGTACTCGGTCGGTGTGCCAGTGTGTCCGTCACAATTAGTGGCAGTGGTGGGATTGAAGGAAAGATTAAGGAACCGGAGATATACCAGTTGTCGGATGGCAACATAAGGGATAGAGCTGAGATTGCTATGAGTGATGGAAAGTGAGGTTAAATTTAGTCCGTAGAGGCTGTTGGCAGTCAAAGTGTCCAGATATGGCCAGTGTGCCACCTCCAGAACCTTGAGCCTATACAACCTCTTAAAAGAATAATCTCGAATGACAATTATGTTGAGGTACCGGAGGTGCAGGGAAATGAGGCCATGAAGGTGGGACAAAGCTTCTGTGGGCACAGAGGTAAGATTGCACTTCTCCAGCGACAGCTCTTCCAGGCTGTTGAGACCACGGAAGGCACAGTGAGAAATGTAGACCAGATCATTATCTCCAACCTCCAAAGACTTGAGATTATAGAGATCCTGGAACATGTCATCCAGGAGGATCACTATCTTATTCTCACTGATGTCCAACTGGGTGAGGTTGCTGAGCCCAGTGAAGACCCCCAAAGGAATGAGCTTGAGGCGATTATTTCGCAGTCCTAGTGAGCGCAAGTTGAAGAGTCCATTGAAGGACCCTGGCTCAATACTACTCATAATGTTCTCACTGAGCTCCAGCTCCTCGAGATAGGGGAAAGCAGAGAACTTGTCCTGGTTAAGGGGTTTGATACGGTTCCTGCTGAGGTCAAGGAGACGGGTGTCAGTTGGGACACCTTCTGGGACAGTAAAGTGCCTTTTGCGGTGGCACAAGACAGAACGGTCCTGGGGGTTGCAATCACAGCGCTGGGGGCAGCCTGAGGCCAAGCCGGACAGGATGGAGCCCACCACCAGCAGGAGGAGGATAGGACACAGCCAGGACGGCAATGGGTGAATCATACTGGAAATCGGACTCACCTGTCAGGGTGACAGTCACAGTGTGTATTCAAGACAAAAATGGATGTAAGTGCTGGAGAAAGAGTTATATTTCCCTATGATATTTCTTTATTTATAAGTGACTAAAAGAAACATACAACCCACATATTATATGACATATTTGTAGTAATGCCTCTAAAACTTCAATGACCACCACAGTGTCTTATTTATAGTACTACTAGCGACTTGCCCGTCAAAAAATGACGGCAATGAGATGTGTATGTTTGGAAAGTTGTTTAGTTATTAATATACGTATTTGACACTTGTAAGATTTTAGTTATGATGAAATAAGTAGTATTGTGATATTAAACATGTTTATTTTTGTAAAATGTTCTCTTGGTGAACAGTAACTGTTAAAGCATTTTGTATTAAAAGTATTAACATTTGAATGTAAGAACAGTTGAACTTTAAATTAATCAGTATTGTAAACTTGAGGTAATGGTTTTTTAACATGCAAGTTCTATCTCAAGAATTGTTAACTTAAATATACATTGAATCCAGAGGAAGGCAAACAGTAAAAACCCTCCTTGAAACGTACCCAATTAAATTAATTCCTTCCTGACCCCATGAACTGGCGATAAGATTACTCCCTGGATTAATGTTTAACATAACAGACAATATTTACATTGTGACTTAAAACGTGGTTGAGCTCTTAACATGAACTTTGTAATATGTTGAAGTAAAGAACTTGAAAGTATATTTTTGGAAACTTGAACTTTCTTATCTGTCTAAGTAATGAACTTGAAAATATTGTTTTCAAACTTGTAACATTAGAAACAGTAACATAGTTAATTACCATTTTAACATAATTTGTAAAAATAATGCAAGGCAAGTGTTTTGAGAGGCTAATCATCCATAAACAGTACTTCCATTAATTATGACTGAATTGTTTATTGTTTTGTATTTTTCAATGCTTTTAAATTTGCTTTGCATGGGTTTTATTTCTTTAATGAAAAGTTATAGTACTTCATAGTAGACAATGTTTTTAGTAAAAATACGTCCATCTTCTAATAAATCACTTTGACTTTCATTCTTTTCAATGTAAACTTTAATAGCCTGTGGATTTTTGCACTGTGATAACGCAACGTACAATTGGCCATGTGCAAATACTAGTTCTTGTAAGAAAATACCCACAGATTTGAACGTTTGTCCTTGTGATTTATTAATGGTCATGGCAAATGCCATAATGATGGGATATTGTCTTCTTTGAAGTATAAAAGGGAGATTACTTTCACTTGGTGCTAAATCTATTCTTGGTATGAAAACTCTCTCTCCTTTATGGGTACCAGTTAAAACTTCAGCATCTATAAAATGGTCCTTTAATTGTTGAACAATTAATCTTGTCCCATTGCATAGGCCTTTTTTGGGGTTCATATTTCGCAGGAAAATGACAATTGCACCTTTCTTTAGCTGCAAAATATGTGGTGGCATTCCAGAAGGAGTTAGTGAGTTTATGAATTCAGTGGAAAAGTTAGCCTGACTTTCATTGTCATCAGCAAGTACAGAATCAGCACTGTGATAATTTCTTTGTGGTGCATTAATTTTTTTAAAGATTTCATTATTGAGGATTAATGCATCCTTATTTTTACACGTTAGTATGACTTGGTTGGCAAGCTCTGAATATTGCTGGTTATTTATGCTACCTTCAAATACAGCCAATATAATATCTTGGTGACAAATCATATGAGGTGGGATCTGCACAGTGTCCTCAGGTAAATGTGGTATTTTTTCTGTTCTGCCTTCTCCAATTTTAATAAGCCAATCATTGAAATCAGTTTGGCCTTCTGATCTCATGTTTTGTTGCAGTTGAAGATGGGTAAAATGTTTCCATAGTGTGCTTGACTTTATACAGGTTTCGATAATGTCAGTTTGATTTCCATGTACAACGACAGGTAATGTTTGTCTAAAATCGCCACCTAACATAATTACCTTTCCACCAAATGGAAAATTATTATCCATGACTTCACGAAGCAAACGGTCAATACATTGGAGGGCATAGCATGACATAATTGTGGCCTCATCTATTATAATTAATTTACTTTTTTTCAATTTCTTTGCTTGTAATTATGTCATGCGAATATCTGACACAGAAGTTTCTAAAATAGGCACTGGCAGTTTAAAGCCACTATGTACAGTTCTTCCACCTTCTAACAAAAGTGCAGCAATTCCAGTAGTGGCAAACGACAGTGCTATTTGACCTTGTGCTCGTACAGTGCTCATTAAAAAATTATATAGATACGTTTTTCCTGATCCCCCAGGTCCATCAAGATAGAAATAACGCTCTGTCATCATGTCATCATCTATTGCATTTTTAATGGCATTAAATGCCTGCAATTGTAACATATTTAAAGTTGCAAGTCTTTCTTCTGTTCTTTCTACTTGTAATTGAATGTCATAGTCTTCAAAGTTTATGTCATCTATAAGACCTGGATCAGGCAAATTAAATACTTCTTGGATTTCCATTAACGCTTTTAAGTGTGCAATCGGTTCATTGTATCGTTGCATAAAGTCTTCAGCCATATTACTTTTAAATGTCTCCCACAAAGCTAATGCATTTGGAGCATTTGAGAAGATACGAATAAATGCAAATTGTTCTCTCATCTGCTGTGGCATTTGACATTGTGCTGCTTCTTCTAAACATCTTTCCCATTATGTATCATCAGCTAGTAAGTTTCTATGTCTTGCAGCTAAATGGAAGGATTCATATACTATGTCATTAACAGTTCTTTATTGTTCAAAACGTTGTGCTCCAGGAACATTTAAAAGTTATATCCGTAAGCAAAAATGTTCAACATCTCTTGGACTGACTGTGTAAATTCTTGGGATTATTTTATTTCCTCTGCTTTTTCTATGTCTCCATAATCCATTCACAAAAACATAGTGATATGGAATTTCAATATATAAGAATTGTGTTGCTTCTGAATCTGTGGAATTTAATTCAAACCATGCAGTTAGTGTAGTGTGACGAAGTTCACTTTGGGCCAATGCATAACTTTCATTTCCAGCATGGAAATAAACTAAATGTCTTTGTGGCAAATGTACTGCTAATCTATATAATGCATGTGATCTATCATGCATTTCAAATTTTAAAAGCTGCCACATAGCTTCTGGCGCAATGACATAGCGAGCATCTACATGAGATGCAAGTTCATCATGTACTAACTCACTACTTTCAGGGTTATCTGCACTTTTGACGACTACAGTAGCTGCATCATAGCCTTTGTAAATATATTTGTACACATATTTAATGCATTTGATGGAAGTGCAGGCTTCTACATTAATGTGGGCGTTATACTTCATGAGTAAATGTGGATTGTAGGGTACTACATATCTATTGTCAACTTTTTTGCCACGAATAATGGCACTATCTCCTTCTCTTCTTTTATAAAGTGGATAGCCATCGCAATTGGCATAGGTTTTGTCTCTATAATCTTTTGGAAAATCTTTGGAACATTTATTATTTTCCATACATGGTGATTGTGGATTAAGGTCAAAACAGGGTCCATGAATCATGCGATGAGTAACAATCTTATATAGTCTACCATATAGTTCTGGATCTGGTAGTTCAGCAACAATGACTGCATCCACTTTGTCAGAAGTATCTAATTTATCTTTTTCTTGAAGTATTATCAGAAGATGTGCATGTGAAAGGCCTCTTTTTTAAAATTCAATGGTATATACATAAGCAAGACATTTGCCAAATAAGTGACTTATAGTGATGTCACGTATTAATTCATTTAATTTAATCTTAAAAACCTTGGCTACTAAATCTGGTCTATCGGAAGCACTTTGGCCAAGAAGTAAATTTTGTGTAATTTCTGTCCATTGGGGATTACATGTAAATGTAAGAAATAAATCGGGTGTGCCAAATTTGGTGACAATAGCCATAGCATCATTGTATCTTTCTCTCATATTTCGAGGAGATCCTTGAAAGGAAGATGGTAAAATGATGACTTTGCCAGCTCTCATGTCTCTGCTTGTAACCACCTCAGCAACATAGTCCATTAGTCCAGAATATTGTTCTACACGTAGTTTATCTTGTTGATATTTTATAAAGTTTAAATTATTGGCCTCAACTTGCAAATAGGGATCAATAATCCACTGTTGTGTTCGTTTTCCACCACATAAAATTGGATTAAATGTATTTCAAATGACAATTTGAGCTACTTTAAATTCAAGCATAGAAACATTATTTCGGATTCTGGCTTTAGCATTTGGGTAACTGGGAAGTGTTAATTTTGGTTGCCAACCTGCCTCTCCGTGTGGGAAAAAAATTGGATATGTCATTGGATCTAAATTTGGACTTAAGATACTCATATTAATGAATGGTTGCTCCTCATTTCTGGGATATATTCTAATGTCTCTTTGAAATGGTGGTTCTCCTTCATCATTTTGAAACACCATTGCAACCTCATTTGATGTTGGCAAGTTATAACGGCGTTTATCAATATGTCTGTCTCTTTTAAGCACCATATTGACCTTTGGCATTGGTAATTGATGTCTTTGTGCATGAAGTTGTTGTTCATTTTCTACTTCTGCCATTTTTTTATAAGCTTTAGTGTAGGGGTTATTGTCCATAATGTTATTTAGCTATATAAAAACACTGGGTAAGCATTTTTTATTTTCTTCCAGCTGCATACGTTGGTCAACAGCTTCTATTGTATCTAGGACATATAGTTAAGCGAATTTTCTTTGCTCTCCTTCCTCTGGATGTAAATGTGAAGTATGATGATAAATTTGGCCTTGGACTTTAAAACAGTAAGGACCATGTCCTGGTACATTAGCAGCTAATGTTGCCCCCATAGATGCAAAGGATATGGCACTATTGTAGGATCTTATGTTTGTCTTAAAAATGTTGTAGTTTGGAAAAGTAGGTTCAGTCATAATGTTTTGTAAATAGATTGGAAATTCTTTTCTTTCTGTAAGTTTGAACTTGCCTTTTTGACCGCAACTAATAAATTGGCCATCTCTGGGTCTCTCCTGTTTAAAATAATAAGCCTCACAAAACTGACATTGAGTATTCATGTCCCCACAATTATGAACCTCTACTGCTAAAGACTTGAGTAAAGGACAATTTGCAAAGCATATATCAGTTTGACTTTCAAATTCATCAGGTGAAATGTCATGTGATGTTTCAAGAACAGGTTCTAAATGCTTTGTTTTTTTCGTGGCTTTTCTTGGTATATATTTTATTGGTTTAGGTAAAATGTCATGTAATGTTTCAGGAACAGGTTCTAAATGCTTTGTTTTTTTGGTGGCTTTTTTTGGTATCTTTTATTTTTTCAGGTAAAATTTCATCTGATGTTTGAGGAACAGGTTCTAAATCCTTTGTTTGCTTAGTAGCTTTTTTTGGTGTATCTTTAATTTTTGCAGCTGATAATCTTTTGCTTGCAATTCTTTTGTGTTATTTTTCTCTTTGAATTTCCTTCTCCTCTGGTGTCTGCTGGTTCGCCCATCTGTCTTGTTCTTCTCTAGTTTGACGTCTTTTCTTTTCTTGTTTGCTCTCGTTAGTAGTAATCTGTAAAAAAAAATAATGTAGAATTAGTTTAGTTTGAGATGTTAAGTTTGTTTTTTACATTTTGTATTATCAACAGTTTGTTTATATGTGCTTGTAGTTCATTGTAGCTGTACTTTCTTTGTATTGTTAAATAAGTGTTTTTTATTTTTTTGGTCTTACTTTCTGTTGTAATTTTTGCCTTACATGAATAGCACACTCAAGGAACTGACACTATACCTTCTTCTACATATAGTAGGTGTCTAGTGTTAATTCAAATTTATATTTTAGTTGTTTTGGCAATTTATTTTTTTGTTGTACTTTTAACTTACAGGCATAGTAGGGGGCAAAAATTATTCTTTGTAATTTTTACTACAGGGGATTGTCATAATAGTATTTTGATATTTTATTTAAAGGCTTATATGTTCGGGCAATTACTTTTTTTTATTTTTTCTTGGGGTGTTAGTACTATTTGTTGTAGTATTCTATTTTATGTGTGTGTTTAGGTTTTATACTTAATATTGTACATTACGACTGGTAATTTAGAATGACTAATTTTATTTAGTCTGTGTTTTGAGACTTTTGTGCACTATGCTGTTTTCTTTTTTTTTTGGCTAGATTGAAGTTTGGATTTACTGTTAAACATTATTGTCCATAAAAGACAAATAAGAGGTAAATAAGAAATGTGTCAGTTATATTTTGGTAAAAGTTATAGGCCCTCATTCAATTGCGATTTGGCCAATTGAATAGGGCTCTAAATAAGCACATAACATATTTTTTTTAAATACGTTTTAGTTAGTGAAAACCTTGCTTTTGGATAGATGTTTACTAACTAAAAACTTCTTTAAAAAAATATGTTATGTGCCAAATTTAGACCCCTATTCAATTGGCCAAATTGCAATTGAATGAGGGCCATAGTGGTTGTTATTCTTTTTTTTTTTCTGTTGACATGGATGCAGAGCAAACATGTTTATTTAGTTTTCTCTTTTTTTACTTGTTATACTGTACCTTGGTTGAAGTGTGATTTCAAGCAGAATCTTTGCTGGTCCTCTGTTGAAAGTCTTCGTCCGATGGTCTTCACGCAGTATCTGGTGTAAAAGAAAAATTAAAATGTTATTTGATTTGAATGTATTTGTAATGAATAACATATTTCATTTTTTTGGTCTATTGTATCTGTTATGGTGAATTTTTTTGCTATGCTGTTTTTTGTGCAACCTTTTAAAAATAGTTTAATTGTATTTGTATATTCCAGTTATCCTTTTTTTATACTGTTATTATTAATGTTTTTCTTATTTTGGATATGATTGCAATGTTTTTAGCATTATCCTGTTTTGTGTCCACCACTTTTGGTATGCGTATTTGTAAGGCTTATAGGTTCTTAAACATTAAAGAAGAATATTAATTTACTTTGCTATGTGTTTGTGTGATTTTTGGTACAATCCTATTTGTGTCTACCACTTTTGGTATGCTTATTTAGGCTTCTTTCTAAGGCTTATAGGTTCTTAAACATTAAAGAAGAATATTAATTTACTTTGCTATGTGTTTGTGTGATTTTTGGTACAATCCTGTTTTGTGTCCACCATATGTTACATACTTTATTTGCTTAATTAGTCTTTTTTATGAGGATTAAATGTTGTTGTACATTGAAAATGAATGTTTTTCCTGTTTTCGATATGATGGCAATGTTTTTAGCATTATCCTGTTTTGTGTTCACCACTTTTTGGTTGCTGCATTTGGAATACTTTTGTTTTATGTATGTTGCTAATGTTTCAGATGCTATCCTGTTTTGTGGCCGCATCTTTTTTTTTTTTTGGTTTATGTGAAACTGTCTGTCTTCCTAAATTGTATAGGTCTTTGTGAAGTTTGTTGAATTGTGTTTTGTTCCTTATTCAATTTATATGTATTTTTTTTTTTAATTACTTGAAAATATTATATTGGCAGCCATTAAACATATATAGTTCCTTTATTTTATCAACTAGTTATACTTTACCTTGATTGAAGTGTTGTTCTTGTCCAAATGACAGAGGGTCCCCTCCTGCCAATCTTAATCCGCCGGTCTTCTTGTAGTGTCTGTTTGAAAAAGAAAGTGAAATGGTTAATTGTATATTTCTTCTTTTTGATTTAGCAAAGCATGTTCTTTTTCAGCATGTAATGTATTTTTCTATCTTACCTCTTCTTCTTTCTTTGTGTTCATTAAAATGGATTCTCTCTCACAATGCACGGTGCAAATTCTTGAGTGACGCTGTTGATGCAGAGTCTGTTTAAATAGTGAAAAAAAGATTCAGCTTTAGGTTACATATGTATTAGTGTCATATTATTTTTTGCTATGAGTGGCACTAAATTAATGTCATTTAAATATACTGGTTTAATTAGTTTCAATTAACATTAGTTTGTTTTAGGGCCTACACACATAAATGTGCGTGTCACATATCACTATACATTAATCACATTTTCATAGTTAAAGTTGTTGTTTTTTTTATGTCATTTAAATATACTTGTTTATTTAGTTTGGGTTAAGATTAGTTTGTTGTAGGGCCTACACACATAAATGTGCGTGTCACATGTCACTATACATGAATCACATTTTCATAGTTAAAGTTTTTTTTTTTTTGTCCTGTCTTGATGATAAAATGTAATATATTATAGCTTACCTCTCAGTTGTAATTTGCACAATGTAAAGTAGGAAATTAGGAAACAATTCTCTTCTCAAGTAACAGCAGCAGTTAACTATCCAGTCACTCCGTTCATCACCTGAGTAGAAATGTAGAATTTTCTGGAAAGTAGGCAGTATTTATAAACTTTCAGGTGCCTCAGACCGTTAGAACGTAATACGCATGCGCTATTTGCGTTCCAGCTTACAATATGCGTTCCATCCGCCATTTTATGCATAGTAGTTTTCAAATTGGTGGTTAATATCAGTGTGGTACGTGCCGCATAGTATGTGTTTCAGTTTTGCGAGTCACTGTAGTATTGTTTCGTCTGTAGCCTCGTTTTCGTATTGTTCGGTGGCCATTTTTTCTCTGGCTTAGGTGATTTTCGGCACTTTAAACTCGTTTTTTTTTTTACTTAAATGGACGTGTAAATTAACTTTTCGAGGTGCTGGATGCCCCCCCTTGCTGTAAGTAAGCTTTTTATGTGTTCATTGTGTTTATTTCTTCTGATGTTTTCATGCGCGCCGTTCTCGGACGGTTTTGCGTGTTGGGAATGGGTCCTTTCGCGGACCTATTTTTTTGTGAGGGATGCAGTTGTTTTTTTTTCTAAGTTGTGAGTGTACGACGCAGTTGATTTTTTTCTAAGTCGTGCGTGTGTTAACCTCGTGTGAGGCGCCTTTGGATCTTCCACCACCGCAAATGCGGCCCCTCGCTTCACGAAGGGTCCACATTTGCGGACAAACACAGCCAAAGTGGGATGCTCCACCACCACAAATGCAGCCCTTCGCTTCGCGAGGATCCGCATTTGCGAGGGACGCAGTTCTTGCGGGTTCGCTGTGCGAGCCCGCAAGCTTTAGCAACAACTCGTATGCTCACAACTATATATGTGATTGTACTTCAAGTAACACTAATTGTGTTCAATTTTTCTTTAATGACGATGGGCATTTTGTTTTTGGCCATAAAAGCATAAGAAACTTGGGAGGATTGCAAGCAACAGTCGATTGAGATCTATATTCAGCACTGTTAAAATATTGCCCCTTTACTTAGAGCCTAGGGCCGGATTTACATCCCAGGTGACACTAGGCACAACTTTCTTAGCTGCTCCATTGGTGAGGATCCTCACAGCAGCTTCCTCTCTCCATCCATTCCCTTATGAAGTGTGAAATGAGACGCCCTTCAAAAGGAAAGCGCCCCTAGGCAGCTGCCTAGTTGGTCTAATGATAAATCAGGCCATGCTAGCACCTTGATAATAGAGCTCAATGGAAAAGTAAGCACCCTTTAAGCTACAGACAGACTAACAGCCCAAGACAGAATCCCCCAAGACACCAACAGAAGCAGCTAAATATAACATTTTATCCAAAAATGTATTTATGTCCCAGGTCTTGTATAGCTGCTAATGTTAGTTTGTTACTTACTCCACAATCACGTGAAGTTTTTAGTAAACTTTAGTGGTCCTTTGAGAAGACTTTTTATTTAAAAGTGATGGAAAATGTTTAGTTTTCCAGTTATTACTTCAATTAGAAGAACATTTTAGTTCCATTTCTGGTTTGTCACTTCTGAACTGATTAATCTGATTGGTTCCAAAGACCAAGCACCAATTAAAACACAGCTGCAGTTCTAAATTGTGACAATTACATTAATTTGTATCAGCAGATGACCTCCTCCAATATACATGGATCTTATTGCAATAAAAGGTAAGTAAACAAGTATTTATACTTCTGTAAGTCGGGCTCTTATGTAAAATACATACTCCAGGGCTGCACCTGGATTGCTTCATTTTACTTCAATTACAAAGCATCCCCATTTTTTCTTCCCCACTATTTAAAGGACAACGGAAATTCAAAATGTACAGTATACTGATTTGAAGAAGTAATTTGGGTTCATTGGGAGGGAATATTGGATGCTACTGTATCCTTGTATACTAATGTACGTTTTTTGTAAAAAAATAAAGCAACCAAGATCTCTTCTCCACTGCCCCATCAGATAGACAACCTTGCAAACCCTGCAGTGTCCATAGGGAGAGAAGCATTTATGGGGAAGCATGACTGCATGCAGATGATCAGACGGTTAGAAAGGTGCTAGGACTTTTTTCTATCCTGAATTGCACTTCCAAGATCTATTATTTAGGTGCAAACTGGGGGCATAACTATAGAACAATACAATACATATTTGCAAACAAGCAGCAAGAAAAACTATTTTCTGTGACATAGATTTAAAGATTATTGTGTCCACCTACTCAACCAATAGGCATCAGTCATATAATATCACAGCACAATAAAGGAGCTTTTGTTCACCTATTGGTTGTGGGCTAAATACTTGTGACTATAAATTCTTCCTCTTATTACAGTTTGTGACATAGAGAACCATTTGTCACACAATAACTGGCAGCTCAATGTCATTGTGAGTGGAATTCATTGGCGATTAAACTTATATATAGAAACAGTATTGCTAGAAATCCCTATTCTATCAATGTGTTCTGTTTATTTATTCTATTTATTTATTCTATTGTTGATATTTGTCTTATTTCTTATATATATGAAATAAATGAAATTGAAATGTCCAGATACAAACACACACTGTTTTGGCAGAGTATTATGTTACCTCCACTGGATGTCATTATTTTCAATGTTTGTTTCTGTACACAAACTAAATTACCAAGTATATTTTAGGATCATTGTGTCAGTCTAAAAAAAAAGTAACCTGCTTTAATAGTTGATGATATCTCTCAGGGGCAACAATGTGTGGTACGAGCGAATTGCCTGTCAAAAAATTACGGGCATAAAAGTGTAAGCCAGGCAATGCTGTTTGCCACGTAATGTGAGGCTTTTGGTTCCCTGAGAACCTTCGGCGCTCATCGCGAGCCCTGCAATGTGCGGCTTCCACGCTCATTGTGAACCTTTCCTCCTGCCTACTGTACGGGCCGCTCATTGCAGGGTTCATTAACCTGCAACTTTTGTGCTTTGGAATGGCATGTGTGTCTTTCCAGCATCACCCCCTGTCCCTTCCCTGTGTGTTTCTCTTGTACGTGTCTGCTGAATGTTTGTATGGCTTGCGCTGACTGGCGTTGGTTTTATTTTCGAAGTCCTGCGTGCCTGGCGTTGTACTGTCTTTGGCGTTGTGTATTTTCTAAGTCCGCCGTGCCTGGCATTGTTCTTGTGTTACTGTGTTTGCCGTTGTGTATTTTCTAAGTCCCGCATGCCTGGCTTTGCTCAGCCTCGTTTTCATGCAGTTTCAGACATTTTTGCGTTTTTCATCCGACATTTTTTTTGCTTAGCTGATTTTTGAGTGAGGAAACACTGTAAATTCAGCTCAAATTCTTGCAACCTGACTCCCAGGCGTCCTGGCTCTTCCCCTGTGCTGTCTGTGAGTGTGTTTTAATTTATCTTGTATTATTTTTCATGTGTTTTCGATTTCCGCGGTTCGGCCGTTAACTTTGTATTTTTACAAGGTCGGATTTTTTGCCCCCGAGATTCCAAGGTCGGATCTTTTTTTCTAAGTCCCTCGTTCCTCAACTGCTTGCAGCCTAAGTCCACATACCAGCCAAATGTTTTGTATGACAATGTGAAAACACCCATAACTTATACACTCACTTCTTTCTCACACTCTCTATAGACATGTCCCTGGAGGACAGAATCAACAGAAGATGGCATGACCTAAGCTGGGCGGGGAGGGGAGCAAGGAGGTTGGAGTGAGAGAGGAGGAGCTGAAGGGGGATTTATGGGCTGGATCAGCTTCTTGGGATTTATGGGCTGGATCAGCTTCTTGTTTCCTCTCTGTCTCGAGAAGCTCAACTTTTGACAGCAAAGAAGAAAAACAGCCTCAGTCATAGAGTACAATTTCCACTCTCCCTACCCTAGGAGTTAGGGGATATTAAGTAATTATTGTTGTTTAATTGTCACAGTGGTGGCAGCAAGAGCTTTGTTGCCACGAGAAGTCTAATTTGGGGAAAGACCAGGGAGCTGGATTAGAAATCTCCTCAAGTGCAGCCCCTTAGGGAGTTGAACCTGGTCCACTTAAGTTTAGTAGGCGATTGGATGCCACTGGTGGATAATCCATGGGGGGGGGGGGGGGGCTTACCTGGCAGCAAGTGCTAGCGCATGTACCTTGTGGTTGTTCATGTGACCAGTTAAGTGTCTGTCTCATTGACAGGTGTTAATAAAAGTGGCTTTGGCCCGATTTACCAAAAGGTTGTGTGGTTTATGTGGTTTACTCTAGTGACCTTCTCTACCATACTTGGTCATGCACTGAATCTCCTGTTAGGATTTGCTTAGTCAACAATTCATCTTGGTCACTTATATCCAGCTGTCTATTCCAGGACAGTAATATTTCCCCTAACTCAGGTGAGCTGAAGCAGGAAGCTCCATCAGTGTGACTAGTGTACCGCTATACCTGATCATTAGATCTATACAGTAGGTTGCCATTTGTGTTCAGATTATGCATCATGGTTGGTTTTATAATTCCACATTGTAGCATGTCTGCCTTCCTAACTGTAACTCTCACATATACCCCTCCCAAAACTTCTACAATACAGAAGCCCCCCTGGGACGAATACCTTTCAGCTAAACATCTTCTAAACAATTGGGGGGGGGGAGAAGGAAAGTGGGATAATTTATGACATTTTTCTTCCTTTCTGCTCTTCATTTTTTCTTCTTTCCGCAAATCTATTTTTGATGTTTTTTAGTGATGTTGTTTCTGCCATCTATATGTAATGTGACTGTTGATGTGTTATACATTGTTTAGATGCCCCAGTAAGTCCTGTGATATGTATAGACTCTATATAAAGATATTTTATCTCTGCACTCCATTATTTTTTACATTCTAAATAAATGTTGCATAGTTTTAAGTGGGATTTTTTGCATTGTGCAGTTGTTTCCAACTCTCCGTGACCTCATGGACCATAACAACCAGGCACACTTTTATGTCCACGCTCATGCTGATACACCTGGATATCATGGCAGAGATACTGGAGTGGGTTGCCAGTTCTGTCCCCAGTAGGCTACAGCATACAGCTCCTGGTATTCCTAGGTGATCTCCCATCCAAGTACTGACCAGGCCCAACCTTACATGGCTTCAGGGTGGTGTGATCTCATGGTTCTCTGACTGGAATCAAACTCAGGTCGCAGCAATTAAAGCACTAAATCCTAACCACTGGACCACCAAGGAACGTTCTTCAAAATATGACCACATTGGTTATTTAAGTCATTGCTTTTGACAAGACTTGAACTGTTGTCCCAAATTCCAGATTTCTCACAGAACATTATAGAATAAACATATGTTTTTACAAGCTCTGGTATTTGGTCAATTTAACTTTTAATTGTTTGATAAAAAAAAGATGAATATTTATTGCACAGTCCTGCAAACCACAAAACCCACCTGTGACGATCCGAGAGTAGGGGCTATACCATCCCAGAGCCACCTGCTATAGACTACAGTTTACTACTCACAAGAACCGTGTACGACTTAGGCAGTGAGCGCCAAAGGCTGTCATTGCGCTGGTGGAGATAAGCGACATAGGAGCTCATCCCTATGAACCGCGGGACTACAGATCAACAGTAATCTCAATTCTCCAATTCACAGTGCGAGCCCTGTAGCAGTTTAAAAAAATAGCGTTTAAAAATTACGATCCGTAACACTTTGCAAAGTGAATAAAAAAAAAAAAACATCACGGACAGCCTGTTCATCTGGGAGTGAGGTTGCACGCAAATTTACATTGTGTGGCAAACATAATTACCTGCCTTACAATTTTATGACCGTCATTTTTTGACAGGCAATTTGCTAGTATATAAAAGAGGTTGCTCTCAGAGTGGGTTATCATGTCCACAGAACTAGCCTATTAAGGTTAGTTCGTTCTCTGATTGAGCACCTCTATTTTGTTTATGCAAATAACTCTTAGGGATTAGTCTCCCTAAGGGCCGAATCCAGAAGTGGCCCCCTTGCTCACTGTGCCTTAGGAAATTATCAGCTACACCCCACTGACGAGGCCCAAAAAAGGCCAAAACATATGTCTGGGGTTTGCTATTTTTTCTGTTCAGGGTAGAATTGCCTGGTATTTCAGGGCTGGGCCACTCTAGTGAGTGGGACCAGACTGATATACTTCAGGATATTTCTCCCTGTGAAGGGCACAAGTGGGTTATTATGTCCACATAACCTAGTTAGTTTGTCCTTTGATTGAGCGCCTCTATTTTGTTTTTTGTATATATATATATATATATATATATATATATATATATATATATATATATATATATATATTAAATAATACAATTGTGCTCACATTTGAAAAATAAGTTAATAAACATATTACCTGCTCAGAATTCCCAGATATACAGTTATCGCACTGCACTCTGGGAAACTGGGCAGGCACATTCATTTACACTGTTTAATCTGTATATGCTCCCTGTATTAGACAGATTTAAAGCATAGCATAGGATTATACATGAGTTAACATACCTACCCACAGATGGCGCTGTTTCAACCTTACAGTAGATCTCCTCTGTGTGGGGCTGGTTCCCAACTTGTGCTTTAGATTTTGTGTAAAGGCTATCACCACAACGTAGTTTAGCTTATGGTGGGTAAAAGAGCGTTAGAAGCCTCCGCTGTACAGAATACAGTAAATAAATAGCACATTTTTGTTCACATCTGGATATCTAAAAATCAGTTAAAAAAAAGTATTTCGTGTTCAGAATTCTCAGAAATACAGTAATTGCATTGGACATTGGGAAAATGGGCAGGGACATGCAAATGAGTCTACAACGATTTTTACTCTTTGATCCAATACCTCTTTATACATGGCTCCTTTTAGGCCTATTTTATCTTTAAAGCATAGGATAGGATGGAATATGAACAAGTTAGGGTACCAACCCATAGACACCTGTTTCAATCTTAAAATGGATCTCATCATTTTGGCTGATTGACCACAACATAATTTAGCTTATAGTGGGCACAAGAGTGATAGAAGCCCTCCAGATAGAAATGTGTTTTGTAACTTATTGTTAGACATTCAAATGTGAGCACAAATGTACTATTTGTTTACTGTACTCTGTATGATGTTAAATATTATTATTACCCGGCAGGACAGGGGAAAATGTGAGGAAGTGGTTAGCGGGGCAGAAGGAACATTATTTAGGCTCAGCTGCCGCCCGTCTGTCTCTTTGCCCACAGCTATCAGAGAGTGAGGTACCCACCTGCCAATCCCTTTAGTTAAAAGAGGGGTTGTATTTGGTTAACTCATTTTTGGAGTTTATGGTTGTTTATTATTTTGGTATATTGATTAAAAAAAATGTGTTTATATATAGATATGTATATATTTATAGAGGAGTTTATGTATGCTGCCATAGCGGCGGTTGACGACGTGAGTGGCGAGGCCAGTGGTGAAGTGGGTAAGTCCATCCTGTAGCCTCAGAGTAGGCCCTGGACCCAGGTTAAGTGCATGAAGGGCACGGCCTCTTGCCTGCACGCTCCCCTCTGTTGTTTATTTGTTATTTATTTATGATTACTGTTGACATTTATCCATCACTACATTTTATCATTTATCTCTGTGGCCTGTTTTTCATCCATACAAGTTGTCAGAGTCAGTTATTGGGTAACATATCACCTGGAACGTGCTTGGCTTTTTACCACTGAACTATATGTTTACACTAGCGACTGCCCGTCAAAAAATGACGGCAATAAAACTGTAATGCTGGGAATGCTGTTTGGCACACAATGTAAGATTTTTGGTCGCCTGAGCACCTTCAGTTCTTATTGCAAGCCCCTCGCTGATCGCCTTGATGCTCATCGCGAGGCTCGCAATGAGCGCCTTCGACGCTTACTGCAAACCTCTCCCCTGGTATACTTTTGCTCCTCTGAGCACCCTTTGCGCTCATTGTGAGCAACGCTCTGAGCGCCTTTGGCGCTCGTTGCGAGCCTCTCCGTTTGTGTAATTTTGGTGGTGTGAGTACCTTTGGCGGTCATTGCAATGGCCACGCTGATCGCGTTGGTGCTCATTGCGAGCCTCTCCCCTTGTGTACTTTTGCTCCTCTGAGCACTCTGGGCGCTCATTGTGAGCCCCGTGCTGAAAGCCTTAGGCGCTCATTGCAAACCTCTCCTCTGCTCTACTTTTGGCTCTCTGAGCACCCTGTGCGCTGATTGTGAGTCCCTTCGGTGCTCATTGCGAGGCTCTCCTCTTGTGTGATTTTGGTGGTCTGAGCACCTTTGTCAGTCATGGCAAGGGGTGCACTGATTGGCTTTAGCGCTCATTGCAAGCCTCTCCCCTTGTGTATTTTTGGTCCTCTGTCCACCCTCAGCGCTCACTGTGAGCCCCACGCTGAACGCCTTTGTGGCTCATTGCGATCCTCTCCCCTGGTCCTTTTTTTTATATATATATATATTTTAATGCTAATTAATGAAGTAATGAAATAATATATTAATCTACGTTACCTATTTGTAATTAATATATCCAGCAATCAATATCCTGAAGAGCTAACAATCTGTTTTGATTTTCCTGCAGCATACAATGTACATTTGCACTGTTGCTGACCTGAGGTGTAAGTGTCAGCAATGTATGAAGTGTGCAGTGTAAATAGGCTGCGGGCGCGAGGTCAAACCGTTTGTTTAGCTGTGTAATGGTCATTTTGTAATGGTAATGTTATTAGTGGTAAGTTAATGTAAAATGGCGGCCATTGTCTATGCGTTACGCAGGTGTGGAGCATTTTCCGTTGTCCCTAATAGTGTACGTGCCTCTGTAAAAGTCTTATGTGCTTGGTGGTGTTATGCGTGTTTTTCTTGCTTAGGTGAAATTTGGGAAATTGTGGTTAAATTGTCGTGCAGCCTGACTCCCAGATGTCGCGCCTGTCCCCTTCGTGTTAATTTTGGTGGTGTTCTTGTTTTTGTATGTGCGTGGTTTGGCCATTAACTTTTTATTTTTTTGACCTCTTATTTTTTTTTCTAAGTGCCGCCAGTCGTATTTTTTTTTTGTAAGTGCTGCTTTCCTTTACGGGCCATACATTTTCCACACGTTTTTTTTCAAACTGCTCGCATTGTGAATGGTGTATCTGAGATTTCTGTTGATGTGTAGTTCCGCAGGTCGTAGGGATGAGCTCCTACGGTGCTCATCTCCACCAGCGCAGTGAGCTTAAGTCGTGCGGGGCCGTATGATGAGCACCTATGGCGTACATCTCCACCAGCGCAGTGAGCGCCTTCGGCGACCCCTTCCTAAATCGTACGGGGTCATAGGGATGAGCGCCTATGTCGCTCATTTACACCTTCGGCGCTCCTTGCCAGTAACGCAAGTTCGCAAGCGTTAGGAACAACCCGTATTGCTCACAACTATATATGTGATGATCTTCAGTGGGAAAAGAGAATTATATAACACTAGGAAATTGCCCGTCAAAAATTACCGCAATAACATTTTAAGGCTGGCAATGCTGTTTGCCACACAATGCAAGTCTCCCCCCCCCCCCTAAATTGCGTGCTTCGCACTGAGCACCTTTGGTGCTCATTGTGAGCCCCTACCCCGTCTACTTTAGGGGACTCGCCTTTGCTGCTCATTGCAGGCCTCGGCCAACCCGCCACGATCATGAGCAGCATCGCCATTCATTGCAATGAGCAGCTTCGCCATTCATTGCAGGTGTCATCCAACCCGCAACTTTTGGGGCTTGCAATAAGCGCCTTCGGCGCCTCTCCCCACTCTCTCACCCCTGTGTCTCTTTCCCCCCCTCTCCCTCACCCTGTGTCTTTTTACCCCTTTCCCCCTCCCACTGTCTCTTTGCCCCCTCTCCCTGCCCTGGGAGTTTTTTTTCCTTGTCTCCCTCCTCTGTGTCTGTTTTTCCTCCACTCCCTCCCTTGTGTCTCTTTGCACCCTCTCCCTCCCCTGTGTCTTTCTCCTTCCTCTCTCCGCTCTGTATTGATCACTTTCCCCAAACCCAAAATGGTTTTCCAATTTGCGGCCTTGAAACAAAATTACGTCATTTGTTTTCTCGCTTAGTTGTTTTAGCCCACTGCCATTTTCCTTGCCTTTTGTATCATTGATCATTACCATCTTGCATCTGTCACCCTCCCATATCACACCCCAACCTCACCTTCTGGATTGTAAGGTCTTTAGCGTATGCATCTCACTTCTGTTGCACCAAGCAGTCTCAGGACCCATTTGTGTCAGATTTCCCATTGCTACTTACCTTAGAATTTGTTTATTCCTTTGTAATTTGCTAAATAAACCCAATGTACTCCTTGTAAATAGCACTATGGAAAATGTTGATGCTTTAATAACTGTTTCATGATTCTTATTTGTATTCCTATGATTGTATTTGTTGCCACAATAGCGCCCTCCCTCTCTCTATGAACCATGAGCTCTTTTTCAACCAAAATTGTTATGTATTTCTATATATTTTTTCAATAAAGGACAGTTATTTTGCTTACTATTCAAGTTTTATTTATGCCATTCTACAAGAAAGGTTGGGATGAGGGGTTTATGCCTTGTAGACCATCATTGAGCAAACCTGTCACCCAATAAGTCTGCATTCACTCTTGGACAGGTTTTCTCACAATGGTAAAGGCTAAATGTGTCAATAGTGATACATAGGTGAGGGGAATCTTTTTGATAATTGGACACCTATAGCCAAGGGGTGAATTTCCAATTCAAGACAATAGCCAAGACAATCTGTGCTACCTACCCATCCAACGTTTTATTAGCAGATCAAGTAAGAGATGTACAAAGGCCATGGGTTTGTAGGACACTTAAAGTGGGTTGGCTGTAGGTTGGTGGCCTGGGTGGTTGACCCCATGAGGTTAAGGGTAGGCAGTCCTGGTTCTGAGGAATAGCAATAAGCCAATAAACATAACAAATAATAATATTAAAATTCCATGCAAGAGTAGAATGGCGTCTGATGAAGGTGATATTCCTCTGAAATACCTTGTTTGTTTGCAGATTTGGTTCTGGTGAAGAGCAGGAAGAGTCTGGGAGTTAATATGTATGACAATAAAGGTTGTTGTTGATGAGGATACAAGTCTTGCAGCATATTCCTTGTAATCTCTGTAGTTTGTAATAACATTTCAAAGAATTAGCCTCACATTGTAGTTGCCAAATTCATTTATTTTATCAGGAACATGTTGTAGCACAGAAATATACAGTAGACGAGCCTTTCTGCACAAATATATTGTATTCAAACTATCAATGTTGCTTCATCATTATCATTGTGGTAAAACCGTACATGCATTATATCTATCTATCTATCTATAAATATAACAATATAAATACATATATTCTACATAAATATAATATACACAAACTAGCGACTTGCCCGTCAAAACATGACGTGTTGTAGTTAGACAATTATAATATAATGCCTTATTGTCACCAGCAGTGAATGAGTTGGCCTCCAATAGCCACTCTCCTCTTGGGTGCACTAATGGACAGTTAACATCTCCAGCTCTGGAATAACAGATTAGGATTTCAATGGCTCTTTGGTGTATTTTGCTGGAGCTGTAAACTCTGTTCGAGTAAAAGGTAACAGCTTAGAACAGACCCAGGGCAATCTCTCAAGTCAGATCTCACAACCACCTGCTCCCTGGACAGTAACTAGCTCTAGCTATAGGCTGTACATGTACATGCGTGTGAGGAGTAATATATTCATGCTTCTATATGATGGAAAGTACAGATCAGGAAGACATTTCATCATACATTTTTCTAAGTACCGTATAAACTCGAGCATAAGCCGAGGGTGAGAAATGTGTTGCCCCCTGTGTCTCTCTTGTGCCATCTATGTCCCCCTCTTGTGTGTCCTCTGTGACCCTTTATTGTGTCCCCCCTCTCCATCCCCCTTTCTTGTGTCCCCCCTCTTCCTCCCCTGTGTCTCTCCCCCCTCCCTCCAATGTGTCTCATTTCCTTCCTTGCATGTCTCTTTCCCTTTCCCTCCCCCTCCCTTATCATCCTCCTACCTCATCACTTCCCCCTCTCCAATTACCCCCCTCTCCCTTTCCCCTCACTTACCCCTCCTCTCCCTTTCCCCTCACTTACCTACCCCCTCTCCCTTTCCCCTCACTTACCTACCCCCTCTCCCTTCACTTACCTACCCCCTCTCCCTTCACTTACCTACCCCCTTTCCCCTCACTTACCCCCTCTCCCTTTCCCCTCACTTACCCCTCCTCTCTTATGCCCCTCTGCCTTTTCCCTCTCTTTCCCCTCACTTACCCCTCCTCTCCCTTTCCCCTCACTTACCTACCCCCTCTCCCTTTCCCCTCACTTACCTACCCCCTCTCCCTTTCCCCTCACTTACCTACCCCCTCTCCCTTTCCCCTCACTTACCTACCCCCTCTCCCTTTCCCCTCACATACCTACCCCCTCTCCCTTTCCCCTCACATACCTACCCCCTCTCCCTTTCCCCTCACTTACCTCCCCTCTCCCTTTCCCCTCACCCCCTCTCCCTTTCCTCTCACTTAACCCCCTCTCCATTTCCCCTCAATTACCTCCCCCCCTCTCCCTTTCCCCTCACTTACCGCCCCTTTCCCTTTCCCCTCACTTACCCCCCCTTTCCCTTTCTCCTTAATCAAGTAGTTATTCATAGAAGTATCTGACATTAAGAGTGAGTCTTCCATCCTCTAACTCAGGGACCTGATTCCATGTTGCTCGTGGCAAGTTTTGGATCAACCCACATGCAATCACTGCCTCTAATATCCCATGGGGGAATTGGCCAACAGACACTTTCTAAATTGGGGAGATTTAATTTTTAAGCAATTACCCCCCTCTCCCCTTTCCCCTCACTTACCCCCCCTCTCCCCTAACTCCCCCCCTCTCCCTTTCCCCTCACTTACCCCCCTCTCCCTTTCCCCTAACTCCCCCCCTCTCCCTTTCCCCTAACTCCCCCCCTCTCCCTTTCCCCTAACTCCCCCCCTCTCCCTTTTATGAAAAAGCTGTCTATCAATTTCAGCCAATCAAAAGTCGTCAATGTGTGAGCCAATCAGGATGGGATACACCCCAATATCCCACCCTGATTGGCTTAAACACTTGTCTATCTTTCTGGGAACCAATCACAACGCTCAGATGCCTTCAGCCAATCACTATGGGATACACCCCCACGGAGTGATTGGTAAAAGACATCTGCGCATCCTGATTGGCTCCTACATTGACGACTTTTGATTGGCTGACAGCTTTTTCAGCCAATCACAAGCCGACAATGCCAATTTCCTCCCGGAAACGACTCCGGGAGGTTCAGTAGCGTCGGGGAGGTCTGCCAGTGCAGACCTCCGTTAGTTTTTTTTTTTTCTTTTTTTTTTAGAGCGCGGATGGTTCCGCGGCCCAGCCGGGGCTGAAGGAGAGAAGGCCGGGGACATCGCGGGGAGGTAAGTTAAATGTATATTTAGATGTTTATTTGTGTATTTTATTTATTGTTTATATATTGTATTCATGTATTCATGTATTGTGTTTTTTTTTTAACAGGGCCGCGCCGGAAGAGCTAAACAGTGACTGGACATGCTGTAAAGGTGAGTTGAATATTTAGAATGTATAGAATGTTTATTTATTTGATGTTAATGTTTTGTACTAAATTTTATTTTTTGTTTGACCCATATGTTAGTGATCTGAAGCAACATCTTAAAGGTAAGTGGTCTTAATTTATTGATTTTAGCTTAGAATTAGGGTCTGTGTATGTAGTTAGGACTGTAATTATTTTATTTTAGTTTAGAATAAGGGTCTGTGTATGTAGTTAGGATTTTTTGTATATTAGATAGATAGGGGGATGTATTTGATATAGTTAGGATTTATTTTAAATTAAATAGATTGTATGTTAGATAGATAGGGGGTATTTGATTAGGACTATATGTAATATATTATATGTAATATATTATATGTAATATATTATATTTAATATATTATATGTAATGTCATGTATTGTATGTAATGTATGTAATGTATTATATGTAATATATTATATGTAATATATTATATGTAATATATTATATTTAATATATTATATGTAATGTCATGTATTGTATGTAATGTATGTAATGTATTATATGTAATATATTATATGTAATATATTATATGTAATATATTATATGTAATGTCATGTATTGTATGTAATGTATGTAATGTATTATATGTATGTATTGTATTGTGTTTATCTGTCTTTCCTTTTCAGGTGTGTAATTTTTTTATTTTCTGTAGTGGGGGGTGGGGTTGTAATGTATTTTTTTGTTTTCTGTAGTGGGGGGTGGGGTTGTAATTTTTTTTTTTTTCTGTACTGTAGGTTTTTTTGTTTTTTGTAATTAGAGTGTTGGGGAGGTTTATTAGGGGGTAGGTAGTGTAGGTAGGTAGTGTAAGTGTTAATAGATTAGTGTAGAGGGGGGTTAGTTTAAATTAAATGGTTTATTGGGGGTTATAGTGTAGTGTTTGTAGTTAGTGTCATGATGGTCCTTGAGGACCATCATGGCACTTATGTGGTTAATGTTGGGTTGTAACAGGCCCATAATGGTAATAATATACCCTTATGGGACTGATGGGGTTAAATAGAGCCTTATGGTGGTCTGTATTGACCACCATGAGTTAATGGGTTAATTTAGGCCTTATGGTGGTCTGGATTGACCATCATGAGTTAATGGGGTAATTATAGTTGCCTGGGGTTAATATTTTTAGTGCGAGTCCTTTCAGGACCTTTACGGTCCTTTGAGGACCCGCGAGGCGGGAAATTTAAAATTGAATTGCAGCAGGGTCACGATCGGTGCCGATCGGGGCCCCCCGCTGCAGGGGGTTTATATGGGGACACTTTGGGGGTCCCGATGGGGACCCCCAGCATAGAGGGGGTTTAATTTTAAGTCCCGCGGCCGGGATTGGGTAATAGTGTGCCGCGGTCCCTTTAAGGAGCCGCGGCTGGGAATTTAAAAGTTTTAAATGCAGCGGAGGGCCTGATTTATGCAGATCGGGGACCCCCCCTGCAATGGGTTTATGTGGGGACACTTCAGGGGTCCCGATGGGGACCCCCAGCATAGAGGGGGGTTAATTTTAAAGTGCCGCGGCCGGGATTGGGTAATAGTGTGCGGCTGCCCCTTTAAGGAGCCGCGGCGGGGAATTTAAAAGTTTTAAATGCAGCGGGGGCCTGATCGGTGCCGATCGGGGACCCCCGCTGCAAGGGGTTAATGTGTGGGGGCTGCGGGGGTTCCTATGGACCCCTGCAGCAAGGTGTTCATGTGAGGACACTTCGGGGGTCCCGACAGGGACCCCCGCATTGAGGGGGGGTTCATTTTAGGTGCCTGGGGGGGGTTGGAGTACCCCCCACGGCAGGGCTTATGTGGGGGACTGCCGCGGAGGTCCCTTTTAGGACCCCCGCAGCACTTGATGAGGAGTGGGAGCCTGCGATATCATCTCGCAGGCTGTCACTCCTCATGTACATTTACGCAGTGTAGATACGTACGGCCCTGCTGCGTAGCTCACACGTTGCTCGCAGCAGGGCTAATTTAATAGCATTGTAAGTTAGAGAAACTTTGCAGTACGTAGGGCTTAAGTAGAAGCCTCTTATTTACGATGCTGGAATTTAATGAGGCCCATAATTTGTATCTTGTGGAGTATGTATTATGTGTACACTTGGATGCACTTGCTATATCAGCTGCCTTTTGTTTCCCACAGATCTATTTTTGCTGCTATTATATGCACATACAATACTTACTATTTACTCAATAAATGTCTCAGCTCTGCAGAAATGGCACTTTTTAAATAAATGGCAGCAATAAATAATAATAAGAATGTACAGGGTTTCCTTTTTATCACATCAATCTTTTACTATTTTAACTATTTAACTATTTTTATTTCTAGTAAATTCGCCCATGGTTCTTTTGAACTTTATTTTAAATATATAAATATATACTGTAAGTGTGGAAGGTTCACATAAGGGTTATGATCATTAGGGACCACGGTAGATTGGCAAAAAATTCATTTTTGTGAAGTATGAAACAAACGAAGAATTTTAACAGCTGAGTAAGCCATGGGCATAAAGGAATTGTCTGAGAAAACCTTCATTTAGCAAACTCTATCATGTATGGAGCTTGTTATGATAATAATATTTTCTTTTCAAGGTACAAGAAGGTGGTTACAGAGTGGGACAAGCAAGGCTTGGAATCATACCTGCAAGAGGTCTCTATGGAGCCTAAGGCAGGAAAGGTGTCCTGTGCTGTATCCAGTCAACAAATTCACCTGCCTCCTCCCTCTCTTCCATTCTTGAATAGATAATACAAATTAACAGAAAACACACATTCAATCTCCAAGTCAATACTTTTATGCTCTCAGTTTACACTGCTAAGAGACCCATTGTGAAACTAACACAATTTAGCATTCAGCATTGAAGACCTCCAGCATTAGCTCTAACAGGTCTGTCTCCTACAGCTGCAGCTTTATTAGGACTGGTTTACACAGTGTCACGATCTGCTACTTCAATTGGACTTGGTAAGAACCTGGCTCCAACCTATTCAGCAGAATTGTGCTATCCTTTTATACCTCTGATAGCAGTTTTATTGTGTTTTAGCTTCCTTATGGACAGACCAGCAGTTTGATTCCAAACATCCACATAATATTACAACAACCTACATGTAATCAGCATACATTATAAAAATAACACATAAATGAACAGAACCATGAAACAACATATATGATTAGGTTAACTGTATTAGAACTGTGTGGAGCCTGGCAAAGAATTGGGCCTATTGCTAGATTTAAGAATTTGGGGGCACAAGGCCCTTCCTCTGAATTTTTATGAGATACCTATTAAAGTTTTGTCTTAATGAAGCTGTGAGCTATACCATGTAGAGTCACCCATGATGGGCAGGTCATAGCAGAGGTCAAAACAATGGCGGTCCACTGGAGAAGGAACTGTCAACCCACTCAGTATCTTTGCCAAAAAAAAAAACATATGGATAAGCACAACCAGAAATACAAAGACATGTGCCTGGGTGCTGTGATCCACAAATAATAATAAAACCTCCCCTCTTTGATATCTTATGTGTCTATAGTCAATTAGGAGAAAACTTTATATACTAAAACAAACTCATTTTAGGGACATTTTACAAAATTCAGCAGTAATGCATTAAAGACTGATAAAGGCATTTTTTGGGTCCTTTCCTGTTCCGAGAACACCTGCACACCGCCAGCACAGGCGCCTGCAGTGGAGGTGAGCATCCGCTAGATGTTGCTGTCAAGATTTTGCTGCCGATCTTATAACTTTAAGGTTAGGATAAGGCTTAGGGGGTTAGGCTAATATTTGAAGTTTGGAAATTTTGTGCGATCTCAGCAGCGCTTGCAAACTATGTACAATTGCAGCAGCGCCATCTAGCAGCTCCTTGCTGCCACTGCTGGCATTCCCAAACCAGGAAAGATCCAAAAAGTCTGTACTTTTGTTTAAAAAAAAAAAACTGTTCTTTTCAATGATTCCTAGAAAATATATCACTTCTATGTTCCTTTAAATCAAATATTATTAAAAACAACTTTGTCAGTTTTTAAAATTGGTAATTCTGCAATTCATCTATGAAAAGTTCTTCTAGCTAGTGCCATCTGGAGGATCTGTGATATATCGATCTCATTAGCACTCTTCCACACTAGCTATCACTTTCCTTTTTTTTTTATACACTTACATTTTAAGCTCAGTAGAAAATTTATATCACAGAGCAGATCTTGGTGCTTTCACAGCTAAAGCTTTATAGCAGCCAGCTGGCACAGCCGCTCTATCAGGGCTGGATAACACAGCTTTAGCTACTCTATCAGGACTGGCTCATACAGCTTTAACTTTATCATGTCCAGCTCATACAAGGGTAGCTAGAACAGGTCTAGGTCACACATATAGGTTTAGTGCTATCAGGTCTAGCTCGTACAGGTTTATCTCCATCAGGACTGGTTCATATAGGTTTATATCTATCAGGACTGGTTCATACGGATTAAGCTATATCAGATCTAGCTCATACAGGTTTTGCTCTATCAGGACTGGTTCATACAATGTTTATATCTATCAGGTCTAGCTCACACATGTTTTGCTCTACCAAGTATTGCTTTTGGAATACAATGACACAGGTGCAGCTTTATCAGTGCTGGCTATCACAAATTAAGCTCTATGTGGTCCGATTAAAGAGTTTTATTTTTATCAGGTCTGGTTCACACAGCTTGAGCTTTAAGGGGACTGACTCACATAGTCAGACCTGATGGAATTAAAACTAACACAGCTTTAGCTCCATCAGGTATACCTCATCCAGCTTTATCACTACCAAGTAAAGCTCACACCGCTTTAGCTCTACCAAATCTAGCTCACACAGCTTTAGCTCTACCAAATCTAGCTCACACAGCTTTAGCTCTACCAAATCTAGCTCACACAGCTTTAGCTCTACCAAATCTAGCTCACACAGCTTTAGTTCGACCAAATCTAACTCACACAGCTTTAGCTCTACCAAATCTAGCTCACACAGCTTTAGCTCTACCAAATCGAGCTCACATAGCTTTAGCTCCGCCAAATTTAGCTCACACAGCTTTAGTTCTACCAAACTTCGCTCACACAGCTTTAGCTCTACCAAATTTAGCTCACACAGCTTTAGCTCTACCAAATCTAGCTCACACAGCTTTAGCTCTACCAAATTTAGCTCACACAGCTTTAGCTCTACCAAATTTAGCTCACACAGCTTTAGCTCTACCAAATCCAGCTCACACAGCTTTAGCTCTACCAAATCCAGCTCACACAGCTTTAGCTCTACAAAATTAGTTGTTTCTTATTTTGACCAGTTTAAAATTTTAAAAGCCTATGGTAAATGTAACGCTTGTATTCACATGGTCACCTCATATGACTGTCAATTCAGACAGAACAAAAAATTCAATTCTATTTTAAAAAAGAGCAATGTACCTGTAGCCAGACATGTGAATGTTATTCATGATGGAGATGTAATGTGTTTTGAGCTAATGAAAAAGCAACACTGAATCAACGGAAGGGCCAAGTTAATAAAAACAATTGTAGCAGAAGGAGGCAAAATGGATTTTATTTTAATCTAAATACTCTTTCACCAATGGCTTAAATTAAGGCTTCACTTTCACTCCCTTTATTTAAATTGTCACAAAGTCTGGTTTATTAATCAGGATGATCTAATCATCATTATAACGTATGATTTCGTAATTTCAAATACAGCAAATAATATCAATATATTGAAAAAATAATGTGGCCATAGTAGGAAAGTGTCTTTCACCAATTTCTGCATAAAACAGATTCTTAATTAGTAAAAGTGTTGAAAAAATGAGTATGCATTTATTATTTAGGTATTATTTAGTTATAGACAATTTACATTGAGCAACGTATTTGTTGGTTTTGATCGTGTGACTGTAGTGTTATGATCACCCAGCCATCATGATTACATAAAAGATTGCCATAGCATAAAAAGTATATTAATGATTTAGTGTTGATTTAGCTTATTTGTTTACATTCTGTCTTGTGTGATGAAATTGTTAATAAGGCAGTACATGCCATTTTAGCAGATATAGACGATATAACTTTACTATATCACAAGCAGCACCACTCCTAATGAGTCTGTGCTAAATGGTGGGGAAATGCACGTCGGGTTGTTTGGAGGGTATCCTTATTACATTAAATTTAGATTAGATATCAGTTATTGAGGGGACTTCCAGTCAAACCCAATAAGGACAGAAGGGTATTTACCCATTAGAACAGTTTGAAGAAGATTTCTGTAAGTGATAGTAAACGAGAGTGATTATTAGAACCTGTGACCACATCAAATATTATTCAGGATTAGGATGTTTATGAACACTTTATCTGAATCCCGCCCCACCTCCCATAAAATAAAAAAAATATGATGCTGGATTCAGGAAAAATACCAACTTATTATCATATTATTTATAAACTATTTCTGTCCCCTATTATAAATGTTAAACACTGGACAAAATAAGAAACAATTAACGTATGTTACCTAAAAATGTCTTACAGGATACCTTCCTAAAGCGGTTTAATTTTGTTTTTTAATCAACTTATTTTAATATATTCCATTAAAAAACATTTGGAATAGAAGTAGTTTTGTATGCGGCTATTTTACTGCACATGACATTATTAAAGTTGAGTTTACATGTACTCAATACATCAATCATGTTGTGATGGAACGGCCCAGTAGTTACTAGGTTTTATTTTACTCCACTAAAGTTAGGATTAAATTCCAGGAGCACATCCTTGAATAAGATTAGTTTTAGCTATAGCAGGTCTGTCTCATATACCTTCGGCTTTATCAGGACCGGCTCCCACAGCTTTAGCTCTAGCAGGCCAGGATAACACTGGTTTAGCTCTATCAGGACTGGCTCACACAGCTTAAGCTCTATCAAGTGAGGATGACACAGCTTTAGCTCTATTGGGTCTGGCTCATACAGTTGGTTAGTTTTTTCAGGTCTGACTCATACAGCTTCAGCTTTATCATGATCTTCTATCAAAAGTGTTGACACTGTTTTAGCTTTATCAGGTCTAGCTGACACAGCTTTAGCTTGATCGGGTCTGGCTGACACACACCTACAGATCTGAAGATTAGTCTAGGCTTTTTAACACAGCTGTGAAGATTTACTGTATTTAGACTCGCTAAAACCCAGCTGAAAATCTGTTTAGGTTGTTAGACACATAATGGAAATTTAAGCACTTCAGGCTGACACATATCTGGATATCAATGTAGGCTACTGGGCAGACACTTGAAGATGTGTATAGTGATCTTGTATACAGCCCAAAAATTGATTTACGTTGGCTGATCCACTAAAGCTCTGTTGGCTTTCTAACACACACAAAGTTCTGTCATTGCTGGCTGACACACAGGTGAAGCTCTATCAGTGCCTACAGACACACAGCTAAATATCTGTTTGGTCTGGATGGCACAACCATAACTCTGTCAGTTCTGAATGGTGAAGCTCTACCATTGCTGTCTGGCACACTGGTGATGCTCTATCATTACTGGCTGGCAAAAAGATGAAGCTCTATCATTGCTTGCAGACACACCAAGTATACACTATTATTGCTGGTTAACACACAGCTGGAGCTCTATCATTGCTCGTTGACATACTACTGAAGCTCTATCATTGCTGGTTAACACACCGCTGAAGCTCTATCTTTGTTGGTTAACACACAGCTGAAGCTCTATCATTGCTAGTTCTCACACCGCTGAAGCTCTATCTTTGTTGGTTAACACACCGCTGAAGCTCTATCATTGTTGGTTAACACACTGCTGAAGCTCTATCATTGCTGGTTGACACACAGCTGAAGCTCTATCATTGCTGGTTGACACACTGCTAAAGCGGCTCAATGCTGCAACTCTCTCCGTTCTGGCGGTCGCACGCAGCTCTATCATTCCTACACTACACATGTTGGTTGGATGACATATATCCCAGTCACTTTGGATAAGTCTCTATGAGCTTGCCACATCTTACCACTGGGATTTTTGCCCATTCCTCCTTGCAAAACTGCTCCAGCTCCTTCAAGTTGGATGGTTTGCGCTTGTGAACATCAATCTTTAAGTCTGACCACAGATTTTCTATTGGATTGAGGTCTTGGCTGTGACTAGGCCATTCCAACACATTTACTTGTTTCCCATTAAACCACTCAAGTGTTGCTTTAGCAGTGTGTTTGGGGTCATTGTCCTGCTGGAAGGTGAACCTCCATCCTAGCCTCAAATCACATACAGAGTGGTACAGGTTTTGCTCAAGAATATCCCTGTATTTAGCACCATCCATCTTTCCCTCAACTCTTACCAGTTTCCCACTCGCAGCTGCTGAAAAACATCTCCACAGCATGATGCTGCCACCACCATGTTTCACTGTGGGGATGGTGTTCTTTGAATTATGTGATGTGTTGGGTTTGCACCAGATATAGTATATATATACACAGCTGCACCTATAACGTAGGATGTAGGTAGGTGGTATAACTGGGTTGTAGGGATGCATATATCTGACTAACCCTCAGGCAGCATAAAACCAGAACACACCCTGCCCCATCATTATCTCCAGTTCTAGTCAGACTTACCTCTGTATCACTAACTTTACATAATCATGCCCCCTTTTTCCCTATTTTGCATGTATCTTGTTCTCTCCTGTCTATCTCTATTTGTGTTTATATCACGCAGTCTCTATATCTTTTTCACATTGCGTTTAACTCCATGTGTCATCCCTGTATCACTCAAATACCCATTATTATATTACTCTATCATGTTGATTCTCTTGCTTATAGATTTGTCCTTCATTTAATCTCTCTTGATCCTATATCTCACCTGCATCGCACCATCTCCCATCTGAATCTCCTATTCATCTCTGATCTCTCCTGCACAGCACTCTAACATCTGTCTATCCCTCTTATCTGCTGCTGGGCCTCTGATCTGTCTCTCACTCACCTGTTTCTTTCTCCTCATCACTTTCTCTCCTCCTCATGCCTGTCTATCATTTCTTTCATATCTATCTCTACTTCTATTCTCTTTCTCTTCTCATCTCTATCTCCTTCATCTGTCTCTCTCCTCCTCGGGCCTGTCTATCATTTCTCCCATATCCATCTGTACTTCTATTACTCTTCTCTATCTCCTTCATCTCTCGCTTTCCCATCTCGGTCTCATTCCTTCTCCTCTCAGTCTCCATCTTTTCTTTCTCTCTCCATCTCTGGGGTGGGGTGGGGGGGCAATTACTAAGCATCTTCTCACCAGAGATGATGTGATCAGACGTGCGGTCTCAGTTTTCCCCCTAGCAAATAGTGTATAAAAACCAATGGATGCACATAGTATACTCTTGGCATGCTTAATCATTTCTCCTCTTTGCCTCTCTCTTTAACAACTCTCTCCTCACCTCTCTCTCATGTGTCTCTGCCCTCATGTTTGTCTCTCTCTCTCTCTCTCCTCACTCTCTTTCCTTCTCAGCCACATGCTGTCCTCCCCTTTGTCATCTTCTTGTTCTTCTTATTCTTGGCTGCTCTTCCAATACCCTAACAAATTGTAAGTTAGTACAGACTAGTTACCCTGACACTGTGTAACTACAAAAGTACATTTAAAATGCACTCATCCAAACACTAATTATAGCTATATCTGACAGCTTCCTGGCCGGATGAACTTCCACTGTACTAATGTGCTGCTGGACAGTATGGCAGCCAATGGGTTAAAAATGCAACGAACAACCTGTTAACATACATTTAACATACCTTTAATTAATTAATTCTCAAAGATATGGCCATACAGCAATATAAGTTAAAATAGGCCAAGACTATCTTGTGGTGAGGCTTGTGTACCCAGGGTTGGATCTACCTTTTTGGAGCCACTAGGCAGTGAAGTGGAGGAGCGCCTGCGAGTATGTAAGGTATGCACAGACCCATTTTTGCCTTTTCTGTGCATGTAAGTTCATTTTCCTGTTGTAACTCTCTTGTTCTAGTTGTTTACCTCTAGTATCCAGTCAGTGAAATGCAGAATTTAATTTTTTTAAGCCAGAAATCTTTTTTTTTTTTAAAGTGTCTCTCCTCACAGGGAAGGGCCTTAGGTGGCTGCCTAGTTGACCTAATAGGTAATCAGGCCTTGTGTGTACCTCAATGAAGCTGTACCATGTAGGGTCACCCAAGATGGGCAGGCCATAGCAAAGAGGTCAGCAAAATAGTGGTCCACTGGAGAAGGAACTGGGAACTTACTCCAGTATCATAACCTTATGGACAATCACAACAAGAGGCAGAATGATAGATGTGCCTGGTATGTTGCGGTCCATACGGTCACTACTTGGACACTACTGAATTGCTACATATTGAGATATGCAGTCAGGTTATAATGCCTTTAAGTGGACTCTGTACAGAGTATCATAAACACCAGGGTCTGTATTAACTAAGGTGAGAGCCCTCTTCTCAATACCAATGTTATTCTGTAGAACCTATAATACAGAGCTATTTCTTCCAGGTTCCAAGAACACCTTAGGATTGATATCAGTCCTTGACATGAGGGGAAGCTCTCGTCTTATATTTTTTTTATTTACATATACACAGTTTACCATGTGCAAACTGATATTAAAACAAATGTGGATGCCTTTAAATAGAGGATGTGAAAATAATATGCGACTCCAATTACACAACTGTAATTTTCTGTAAAATCTCATTGTTACGCCCACCAGATTTGGAGGACTACGCTCACCCCAATTCTCTCTCTCTCTATGGGTCGCAACTGTTTGTTCAGATCTCAACACCAGCAGACACTTCAGATGACAGGATCATTTCTGAAGAGGAAGGGACCATCAGACCCCTTTTCTTAGGATCTAAGTATCACACACAATGTACCTTGTATTAGTACAAGCTGACTCCGACACTACCTTTGTTTAATGTGTCCAAAATAAGACTGGCCATTTCTTTATTGTTACAAAGATATATAAGAAAACAGAAAGTTCTAGCCCATACTCTTAGGCCAATAGCTTGCTACCCCCCTCACCCACATGGCTTTCTTGTTTTCATTACACATGTTTTTCTCCTCTTACAGAGCCATAAAACTACCCCCCCCCCCCCCTTCATGACTAAAGCCAGAGCCTTCCCCTTGGCTGGTCGCAGGACCATATAAATTCTTTAGAATTATTTAACCCTTTGCATATCCCAGATATGACTGTTAAGCAAGTTGTTAGTACCTTCTAACCACACATATAATAAATGATGAACTTCAAACAGTCCAGTGGGCCCTTCTGTTCATGACAGCTAGTTTCCCCCATCCTAGTGTGGCCTAGGAATTCGTCCTGCTGGACAAATTTCTAGCCACACTGATCTCCCTTGTGCAAGTGATAGAGTTGTAATTGCCTCACAGTCCACATTTCTTCCAATTCCAATGGGCACACAATTTTGGGCATAGCCTCCATGGCTCAATGTCCATCCGCCTTCCCCGGACCATGGCACATGCCCCCTCCTTCCCCATCCATTGGGGAAAACAATTTCCTTAGGCAGTTGCATCTAAAACAGTCCTTGGGCCTATTAGTTCACACAGTCCAAAGGCTCCCAGGATGGTACCCAGTCCAGGTGACAGTTCCTAAGGTGCCGTAGCTGACAGTTTTTATCAGCTGAAGCTCCCTCTAAAGGTCCACAGTCCATTACAGCCTTTCCCAAGGGCAAGTGAGCATAGATGCTCCCATCCAGACTGTTTGATAGGCCTGGGTCCTGCCAACAGTCCTCTTTGCCAGGGTAATCAATACAGTCCATGGGTGCCATTGCCATCCCACCCCCCAAAAACCAGGGCCCATGCACTCTTCTGCCCCACTGCATAAGTAAAGCACTCCATTGGGGCGCCCAGAAAAATAGTAATTCCAAGGGGGAATGTACTGGATGGATCTGTAAGCCGACACCCATTGTTTTGGTTTGGTCTACAGACTCCAAATCTCTATTTTGTATCTGGATCAGCATGTCACATCCCCCTCTCTCTGAAACCACCGCCTGGGTACAGCACTCACCTCCCTTGGGATCTTTGGCCACTGTGTTCCCTGGCAGGACTTCACAGCTCTCATCCAGACTTCCCCTTGGGCCATCAGTTTGACAGACATTCTCTGTCTTCTAAACTGTCTTGTGATTAGCAATTGTGCCCCAGCCATTTGGGTATGGCTGGCCCCCTTGGTCTGACACAGTCCTAAGGTTATTCTCTGTGTTTACACCTTTATCCATGGCTGGTTCCTGGACTGTAGTTATCCACGGGAATCCCATGCTAGGTTCACAATCCATCTCTGGTTCCTTCCAGAACTCTCCCAGGCCCTCCATCTGGCCTGCTATTCCTGTCTGAGACCCAGACTGCTTTTGAGATGTACCATCCTCATCTGTCCCAGTTGTAGCAAAACGTAACTGGACCTGGCCCATTTGTACCTCCATATTTGTATAGTCCTGGTCAGAGTCCATAATATCCTCTCCCCAGACCTCTGGTAATCAGTCCTCTTCCTCCCTGTCCGCCTGACAGGGTTCCTCCCAACTGGATGACCAAACCCCTCCATGGATGCCTCATCCAGCAATTTAACATACTCAGCCTCCAGCTGCAGCTCTTGCTAAATCAGGGGTTCCAGCAAATTAGCCTCTGGGGACCATGGTTCTAGTCCCAGACCTTGACAGCGTTTAAGAAATAAGTTGTTCTGCCTCCTTACAGTCCCAGTGCCACATTGAGGATCACCATATACGATCTTCCAGAGTCCATCTATTAGCTCCAATCGAATATAGAGATCCTATCCAGGGGCACCAACAGACCCTATCCTGGCATGATACTGTTTCTCCAAAGCAATCTCTTTCCATACCAGTTACTCCAGCCAGCCTGACAGCTCATGGCCCTGCCACAATCCCAGGAACGCCATCCATTGCTTTATAAGGGCCATTCATCTGCAGTCCTTTGCCTCTGTCACCTGGCTCTCTTTCTCTCTGTCTTTGTAAGTAGCCATCCTGGTTGCTGGTAAAATGCTTGAGATCTCCCACCGATGCCACCAGCTGTTACGCCCGCCAGATTTGGAAGATTATACTCACCCCAATTCTCTCTCTCTATAGGTCGCAACTGTTTTTTCAGATCTCAACACCAGCAGACACTTCAGATGACAGCATCATTTCTGAAGAGACAGGCATCATCAGACCCCTTTTCTTAGGATCTAAATATCACACACCATGTACCTTTGATTAGTACAAGCAGACTCTGACACCACCTTTGTTTAGTGTGCTGAAAATCAGACTGGCCACCTCTTTATTGTTACAGAGATATAAATTCTTTAGTATTATTTAACTCTTTGAATATCCCAGATATGACTGTTAAGCAAGTTGTTAGTACCTTCTGACCACACATTTAATAACTGATGAACCCCAAACAGTCCAGTGGGCCCTTCTGTTCATAACACTCATCAATTCCTCATAATGTCTCTGAGCTAAGCAGGGATCAGGGACACAACATGTTAATGGGATTTGGGGCAGTTACACAGGGATGAAGTGACTGCCGAGATGTTATTGTGCCTTATTGGAAATCATCAGTCACAGTCACAGTGCTGGCCCATTTATGCCATCTTTACATTGCTGCTACGTAACCAATTGCCACCAGGCTCAGTGATTTGTGCTGCAAGTGGGAATTTTTGGATGTGTCATATTAGCATTTCAGTGGCTGTTAATAGCGTAATACCTGTTAGAATTGGGGGGCTTAAAGAAATAGAAACTTAAATCATTCCTAAAAATAATTTCTTATAAAAAAAAATATTAACTACTCCACTGCCAGGGTCACCAGAAAAACAAAAGAAATAAAATATAAAAAGAAAATAAAAAGAAAACAACCATATCATATTCTGACACATTCTCACAATAATTTCATGTTGGCTGCAAAAGGGTTAAACACATTTTACTGCACAACTTAAGTTCACAAGAAAGAAAGAACTAGCATTAAAAGGAATATAACTACATTCATTGTTATGGCTTCTATTCTAATATATTATCTTCTTTAAATTGGAAGTATAGATTCATAATAAGTAGTGACACATTATATTATATAATGTACATTATATTATTTTAGTGTATACACTACATGAGAGTATAAAAAGGAAAACTAGTTACATATATATATATATATATACATACATACAGACAGACCAGTAGTTTATATACATGTAGTATATGTGTGTGTGTGTATATATATACACACACACACACACATCAGTAGTTTCTATAGTAAAATATTAAGCATTAAGCACAGAGGGGGATATTGTACAATATATAAGCAGACATGCCCCCACCCCTGATGCCCCCCTACCCTGATGCCCCCCTACCCTGATGCCCCCACCCCTGATGCTCCCACCCCTGATGCCCCCAGGTGCCCCTTACCTGTACCAGTCCAGACATCTCTCATAGGTCCTATCAAAGAAGTGGGGTTCAGTCCCCATGGCTCGCACCTCGGGGTGCACCCTTATAAATTCCAGCACAGCCCTGGTGCCCCCCTTCTTGATTCCCACTATGATTGCCTGGGGCAGCCTCTTGTGTTCATATCTGGGGGTCGTGGTGCTGTTTCCGGGGGGCTCTGTGGATTTTGGGGGTGCTGCTGTTACCTGTGGGGGGTCAGTGTGGTTCCTGACCCTTAGCTCTTGCTCTGTATAGGGCAGGTCGGTGGTGCTGGGGGGCTTCAGGCTGGGGGCAGAGTGGGGTTCTCTTGCTCCCTTGTTGTAGCAGAGCAGGGTGCAGGACAAGCAGAGGGTGCAGAGGAAGAGGTATCTCCGGGCCCTGCGGGGGCTCCATGCACAGGGGCCACATTGTGGCCCCCGGGCTCCTGCATGTGTGACTGTCCCAGGCTGAGGCTGCACACACAGCCCAGCACTGCTGCCTGGCACACCCCCTGTCTGATCTCAGCTGAGAGGGGGGAGGGCTTCCAGGAGCCCCAACCCTATACAAAACAGCAATGGCTTAACCCCTACAGTGCTGAGAGGCAGCACACAACAGGTTAAGGTGAACTGGCATACATACACTCACTCTCTCTCTCTCACTCTCCATCTCTTTTCTTTCTCCTCTCTCAATCCCTCTTTCTCCCCCTCCAGCTTCATCAGGTTTTCTCAGCCTCTCTTCATCCCTCTTTCTTTCTTCCCTCACGACTCCTCTCTCCTCACATGTATTTCTCTGCACAGTCTCAATCCCAACTTCTTTTAGGACTTATATTCACTTTAATGTCTGGCTGCTGTTTCCATGGTAACCGTCATAACTACAGACATATTGAACTAGGCCTCAGGCCTCCTCCTGTCACCGTCTATCTATATGAGGAGTAGACAGGAGGAGACTCTTAGATATCTCAGTGACATGAGATGGGATTCTGACGGATTCTTATTTACTTTATACTAAGAATACAGTAAGATTTCCAGTCCAAAGGAGCATGATAAGAAGAAAATGTCTGTAGCAAAACTCCCTGGATACATCATGGATAATAGTTTTAGTGTAAACTTTGATGCCTTAAAATAGTGAAATACAACAAAAAAATGATATATTCAGGTAACTGCCATTTGAAAAGAAGTTATGTTCCATTTCTGTCAGTGACACAGAGCTCTGGGCTGTGTAATTGTGTCAAAGATCAAGCTACAGCTGCAGTTCTAAGTTGTGTCAGTTGCATGGTATTTCTGTGTTCTTCAGCAGCTCACATCATCTATCCTATAGAGATCTGATAACAACAAGCGGCAAGTGCTATGACTTCTATTACTTCTATATGTACTTTTTGTTTAAGAGCAGTTTTGATTTTGGTGGAACGTCCCCTTTAAAGGGACACTGAAGGCACGTGTGGCTGCAATGGCTAAAAATGCTCATTGAATCGCTGTGCAAACTGCTTTTGCAACAATGTCAGGGACTAACTGTATTAGTCAGTAGATGGAGTAATGTATTTCTTCATGAATCTCCATATTCTGAACAATTCAGTAACTTAACCAAGGCCAGATTACCTATTAGTCAGAGTAAGTGGCTTTTAACTGGCACCTGCTTGTAGGGGGCGCCATGTTTAATGGCCTAAAAATGCTCCAAAACAGTGCTCCAAGCTCCTGCACGTCTACATTAGCCATCCAAGATGAAAAGATTTACTTGAGATTGAAATATCAATGCTCATCAGTGAATGGCTGAATTTTGCTGCTGATCTACGCATTTCCTTCAACAGACAATGTTGGGATTTGCTGGTAAAAGAACCAAAACTAACATAATTGGGAATCTGACATCACTCTGAGATCATCCACAGAACAGTCCTAGCTACTTGTGCAACTGCAGCATTGTATCCATGCATATACATAATTCCCCGTCTGGATCGCTACCTTGTCATGGTGATGGGGCTTGTACACCTTAATATAGCTGTGAGCTATACCATGTAGGGTTACTTAATAGGCAGATCACAGCAGAGGAGCAGAGACAAATCAGGGTCCACTGGAGAAGGAACTGGCAACCCACTCCAATATCTTTGCCAAGAAAACCATATGGATAAGCTCAACAGATGTGCCTTGTCATCGAGAGTCGGACACAACTAAAGGACTGAACATCTATTTACACATTATATGCCTAAAGCAGTTAATGTGCATTTTGTGGGCTAATTAATACCAATTTTAATACTAAAATATATGTGTGGGTGTATCATGAAGGCACCTTAGATGTAAATCTGGTCCTGGTGAGGAATTATTGTCTTTGTTGCAAAGTTGCATTTCCAGAATTCTAAATATAATTGAAAAATACACAGCTTTTGTAAGGTTTAACATATTTCTTTTTCATACTTCATGACTTTAGTGTCTCTTTAAAAGATGCAGAGACTCTGGAGGCTGTGAGTTGTGTTGATCGCTCACAGCCCACTGTAAGTCTGATTTTATAAATATAAATATTTGTTATTGAACCTATGTTCAAGTATCAACTTCGAACTGAGTGAGCTGCATGTCTTCACTTCTAATGAAGTCACTTATGGTTGGGAGCAAGACAACTTAGACACAAGTTTATGTCTGGACAGTTGTAGATGCTTTTAATTGGCTGGATACTTGGGCCTCCATTCAATTCCAAGCCCGTAATTACCTTCATACAGGCCGCATGTCTGAGGGTTAGAAATGTGTTACAATTCCAGCTGTATTCAATTTACTCAGGCCCGAAATTACAGGGCAAAAGCCTAAAAATGTAAACTATGAACCTGTATGTAGCAATTCAAGGCATGATCATGATCAATTAAGCAAGCCTGTAAGTTACAATTTAGAAAGAGCCAAAAGTAAATGAGACCGTCATCATGACATTACTAAAACATGGAGTTTAAATTTCAATCAAGTAGTATTTAGAAGTCCGATATGCGATCATGCTCGCAATCCAGAAATGTAAAAATCAATACAAATGAATGAAGAAACTGTGCTAGTCCATGCAGGTTCCATGATATGTATTAACTCATTGATTCCCGGGATTGATATAACACAGAAATAAAATGTAAAACAAATATTTTTTTATTGGAGATTTGGGAGCTTGACACTGTTGTGCAATTCGTTCTAATGACTTTTATTGCTTTCCCAGTATTTGAAAGTACAGTAGTTTGGGTTTATTTGCTTTTGCAGAGTTATAAACAGGTGTTTAACCCACTTGCGAGTCCTCTCTAGTAGAAATTTTTGATACATTTGCCATTTACAGGTTTCAAGGAAATTGCGGGCTTGTTGAATTGTTGCAATTGAATATGGATTAGCACTTGAAACATCAAAGAAGGAGATAGAATGGAGATACGTCTTTTACAACCACGGGGATTTTGAGCCTGTAACTCGCAAATGGAAGGCGAATGGCAAAATATAGCCAATTGAATATCAGTAACGTTTACGGGCTACATTACGGGCTTCAGTAATAACAATTTGGCCAATTGAATGGGGGCCTTGGTGTGTTAACTTGGTTTATTTTGGCATAGACACAAACTTGTGATATGTAGTCTTTCTGATCCATCCACCAAGCATGAACCACTATCAGTTTAATGACTAATCATAATAGATAATTAGTCCCTGTGCTATACATGCATTGTTTTCAGTCCAAAGCCATATTACACCGAGAAATGAGATGATGCAGCCCCCAGGGAAACATTATTAGCCTGAATACCTGTGATTGTTGGCATGCATTTCCTCTGTGTGGCTGCTACAGATACTCTATAAAATTGATAAGGGCTATCCTGGATAAATAGAGAGGGAGTATTGACCCAGGGATGAATCCGATCGCCAGTATCTGGAGTCAAGAAGGAATTTTATATTTTTTTCCCTGTTGAGACAATTGGCAAAGTTTTTCTTTTTTTTTTTTTTTTTTGTTTGCCTTCCTCTGGATCAATTAACAATAAATCCGCGTATTGCAGATCAGAGGAGATCTAAAAAGGTTGAACTTGATGGACTAAAGTATTTTTTCAACCTAAATTGCTATGTAACTATGTAACTATGATATTTTGCTTTTGGGGTCAAAGTATGTTTTCTATATTTGGAATCAGTCATTTTTGTGCGAGGAAACACAAATCTTTTTCAGTACTTGTTCTGTTAAACATGAAATTGAACTTCATTCCTTAGGCAAATTGAAATTGATTATTGCCCTTTGCATACCCATATAGTGAATTACATAGATATGTATCACTAGGACTTTTCCACATTTTATATTTGGAAATTTTTATTATCACACATGTCATAGGTAGCTTCATCGATTTCAGACTCGCAGGTCTGCAACATTTACAACATTGTTATTTGACATGATTTCAACCTTTATTGACATACAACACTGTGATAACTCTCCTCTCCTTTTCCCTTTTCTGATACTTATATGTCTTCCCCTGATGTTAAACAAGTTAGCAGATATGCCCTTTGCGGGCTTTGTGTGTGGGAATATAAAAGTAGTTTGAGTATAATGTATTCAGTTCGTTAAATTTATAGATCTCCTTCTTGTTCACGTAATTGTGCTGTCTGTATTTGATACCCTATAGGTTTACCAACATAACTAAAAAACAAAACAAAACCTGTACCTCGTGTTTTACTAGATTTTGCACTCCGACCGTGATTCACTGTGTTACCTTCAATCTTGACGTCTCCCCCGGTGTGGAAGTGGCTGCCCCGATCAATGCGTCCATTCACCTCTTTCCTGCTAACACGGGGTCGCGTGTTGAGACCTATTCCATGTCCCCCAAATTTTATGAAAAATTATTAGTGTGTTGTTTAGCGAGTGTGTCATCTTTTCGTAAATTTGTATGTAATTCTTTTTTTTTACGATTTCTGCTATGCTCAGAGTCGTCTTCAACCACTTTTGGGCTAAATGGCATTTGGCTGCTAGCATAACATATTGAATCCACTCGTTTTGGTATTTAGACAAGTTGGTGTCTGGTATTCCCAGCAAGCATCTATCAATCATGGGGCGTAAGTCTACTTCCAATGTGTCTGAAATTAGGCCGGTGACTTGACTCCACATGGTCTTTGCAACCTGGCAATCCCACCATATGTGTTGGAATGATCCCACCTCTTGGCAACCTCTAAAGCAGTTTTGGGGCGCTGCCGGGTTCATTTTGTGTAACTTGTCAGGGGTGTAGTATGCCCTGTAAAAGACTTTGGTCGCTGTCTCCATGTGACTAAAGTATAAGGAACCCCTGGTCAGTCTTGCACTAATTTTGTTCCATGCTTTGCAGTCTCAAACTACCCCCAACTCTCTTTCCCATTGGAGGACATTATTCGGTTTGTGCTCACCCCCAATTTTGTTTACTTCCATGTAAATTGTTTTAAGTATGCCTCTGGTCAGAGGTGCTTTACGGCACACCTTTGTGAGCCATGTTGTTTGTGGCATTCCATTCTCCCTAACTAGGAACGAGATAGCAGGCCGTATTTTATTATAGTGGAAATAGTCTCGGATGGGTAGTTCATATTTCTCAATAAATTGCTCTGTTGTCAGAAGACTATTTCCTTCTATCCAACCCTCTAGCCTGTCTAGTTTCCGCGTCGTCCACCAGCTCAGTGAGTCAGTGCCAATAACCTCCACGCCATTTAAACAGTTGAACGTGGGTGTTAGGGCGCTGATCGCTGGTTTCAAGTGGTGTCTGGATGAGGTCCTTTCCCACTCTCCCAGTCCTAATTTGATCATCGGGTTGTTATATCCTAGCTTGTGAGGCACTACGCTATGAGTTATCCAGGGCAGAGTGTCCCATTTCAAAGGCCTCATCTGGAAGTTCTCTATAAATGCCCACAGGGGTTGATGAGTGATGGAGTGTGCTTGCAGGATGAAGGATATTTGGGCCGCGTTGTAGTACCGCCTAAAGTTTGGGCAACCCATGCCTCCCAGAGTTTTGTGTGCATACAGGTTTTTTTTGTTAATTCGGGGTCTTTTATATCCCCATATAAATCTAAAGGTATCTCTTCGGAACATGTCAAGTTCTCTTTTATTAATGGGAACGGGGAGCGTCCTGAAGTAATACAGGATTCTTGGTAGGATATTCATTTTAATGGCGTTGTCGCCCTGACCAAGAGAGTTTATATTTGTGCCACTTATTCAATTCTAGTCTTAGTTCCCGGTACAGGGGGATATAGTTCACCCCATATATGTTTTCTATTTCCGGTGTTAACTTAACTCCTAGGTATTTGAGGTGTTTTGGGGGCCATGTGAATGGGAACTTGTCCTTAAGCTGCTTAATTTGTTGTTGGGGGAGTCTAGAGCCCATTGCTTCCGTCTTATCTACGTTAATTTTTAATCCCGAGATGCCCCCAAACGTTTCCAACAGGGCCAGGAGGGCGGGTATGGAGCTAAGGGGGTCTGTGAGGGTGCACACGATGTCGTCCGCAAAGAGGCAGCACTTAAAGTTGTGCAAACCCACCTCTACTCCCTTAATAGCTGTACTGCTCCTGATGGCTTATGCCAGGGGTTCTACTGTTAATGCGAAGAGAAGCGGTGAGAGTGGGCAGCCCTGTCTCGTGCCTCTACTTATCCAAATGGGCATCCCCCTGTCCCCCGGTAAGTTGACGTTCGCTATGGGGTCTTTGTAAAGTGTGTTGATAAGGTTAGTGAATTTCCCTGCAAACCCAAATTTCGAAAGGGTGGCTAGGAGAAACGGCCACTCGATCGAGTCGAACGCTTTTTCTAGATCTATGCTCAGGGTACAAAGTGGGATGTCTCTATGTTTAGCAATATGGAGGAGGTTCAGGATTCGTCTTACATTATCTCCTGCTTGCCGGAGAGGAATGAACCCCACCTGGTCTTTGTGTATCAGCCTAGGTATAATGGCTGCCAATCTGTCCGCCATTCATTTTGTCAGAATTTTGATGTCCCTGTTGAGTAGGGATATGGGGCGGTTGTTTTCTACTTTATTTGGGTCCCTTCCCTGTTTGGGGATAAATATAAGATTTGCCCGGTTAAACTCTAGGGGCATGGGTCCCCCCCAGGGCTGCGTTACATAATTTTGTCAGTGGTATGGCCAGTTCCACTTCGCACGCGGAATAGTATATGTTCGTGAAGCCATCAGGTCTGGGGGCTTTCCCTTTCTTAAGAGAACGTATCATCTTGCACACCTCTTCTATTGATATGTCTGCGTTTAGTTTGTCTACTTCCTCTTTAGATAGACTAGGGAGGTCCTGACTTCTTAAGAAGTCCTGGATCTGGAACTCGCTTGCAACCTGCTTAGTGGAGTATATCTCTTGGAAGGCTGTTATGAAAGTTTCTTTTATTTCGTTCTGTTTTTTGGTGATATTACCTTTCCTATCTCTTATTTGGTTTATTTTGTTATCTCCCCTTTTATATCGGAGCCTCCTAGCTAACATTGAGGAAGGTTTATTAACTTGGGAGTAGAATTTATGCGAGGACTTTCTAATGGCTAGCTCCGTTCTTGCTGCTAGGACCGCATCCAGCTCTAGTCTAGTTTTATCGATAATATTTTGGGTTTCCCTACTAAACTTGGCTTGATTGTCTCTTTCTAACTTTTGCAGCTTGTTAGTGAGGGCATTTTCTGCCAGTAATTGCTGCCTTCTACGTGTCGCTGCTTATTTCATTAGTACCCCTCTTATGTACGCTTTATGGGCTACCCATGACCAGCCAATTCCTGTCTCGGGGATGTCGTTTATTTCAAACAACGCTTTGATCTCCTCCTTAACCTGGGTTTGAATTGTAGGGTTGGACATGAGTCCCTCATTGAGGCGCCACTGTGGCGAGCCTTTGTTTACCCCCTCCAGATTCAATCTGATATAAACTACTGCGTGATCTGACCAGGGGCATGCTAGAATTTGGGAATCAATCGTATGATTGAATAGCGAGGCTTGTACTAACAGCGTGTCAATTCTTGAGTATGTGCTGTGTGTGTTTGAGAAAAATGTGAACTGCTTGTCAGCGGGGTGTATCCCTCTCCATGCGTCTATCATTTCCAGTTCTGCAAGTAACTTATGTGCTATCTGGAGTTTCTTGGCATCTCTGTTAAGTGAGGATTTCCCCGATCTGTCTAGTAGGGGTTGCAGTGTCAGGTTTAGGTCACCTCCCATAATTACCCTTCCCATGTTAAGATCTTTCATAGTTCTTAGTAATGCTATTAATGTATTTGCTGGGTTGGTGGTGGGGGTGTATAGATTGACCAGGGAGACCCTCATGTTTAGAATCGACCCAGTTACTATCAGGAAATTGCCCTCCTTGTCTTTTAGTTGATTCTCAAATGTAAACGGTAGGTCCTTGTGTATTAGAGTGGCTATACCCGCTTTCTTAGATTGTTGGCAGCACGTGTATACATTTGGGTAATCACTATGTAGGAATGAGGGGACCCTGCCTTTCGCAAAGTGTATTTCTTGGAGAAAAATAATTGCAGGTTTGATTTTTTTTATAGCATAGAAATGCTTTACGCCTTTTGCAAGGTGAATTGAACCCCCTCACGTTGTGCGTGATTATAGTGTGTGTACTATCTGGTACCCTAGTTGTTTGTCTAAGATCTCTAGTTATGTGCATCACCTGTAAGGGACCATCTCTTCTGAGTGCACTAGTGACCGTGAGGGATACAGGAGCGGGGCCTCCACTCCACACTCCAGGGATTTTTGACGTCTGATCGTTTCTGAGTTGCAAGGTACTAACCTTAATAAAAAAGGAAAACATAACATAGGTTAACAACTTGTTTAAGCTATTGCATAACTTTAACTTGTATTTCAACATTGTAACTTTATTTTTCCTCCCTGTACACCACCTAATCCTGTGGTCGTCAAGGCCTCAGGACACTCCCTCCTTTGACTCTGACGGCCCCAGGGGAGGAATCTACTTGGTTTAAAAAACCTCAGGGTTTCTGGGCTAATTGTCCCACCCCTTAACCAAGTCGTGTCTTCCCACTATCGCTATCCTCCATAGGTACTTAATACTGTCGGTTAGTTAGCGTTCCCCCTAGACTATCCGTGTGCTCCTATTACTCCCCCAGTCTGGCTAGACTAGTTAAAATACCCCCTTCTGCCTTCCACTACCTAATGTCTACTATCTCACCTCGTGCTGGCTAAGCCCCACCCTGTGTTGTATAGTTTTGTGCCCTAGCGTCCCTGGGCTCAGTGCTAGTAGACATACTGCGGAAAAAACTATGTACTTTGAGGCTACCAGTGTCTATCATTAGTTCTTATGCGGTGGAGACCCTTTGCCCCTCTTAGTCCTTTCTTGATAGATCTATGTCCTTTCCCCTTTAGTACCCTTGGCTAAAAATCAACTCAACCTGTGGAGGGTATGTGTTATTAGTCCATAGACATAGTACAATTTTCAGTAAATCAGGCTAGTCTTTCAAAAAGTCCTCAGAAGTGCTCTCATTTTTAGTCTGTCTGGATAGTTCTGGAGGCCGCCCTTGTGGACTGAATCTCCTTCTGATTCTTAATTGTTTCAGTTAGATGCGCCTGAGCCCTGGCCTGCCTCTCTCGTTTCTGAGTTTGTAGCAATGTTCCCCAGGTGTTTAGAGGCCTCTGTATTCCTTTCGGGTAAGCCGGTCTTTGTGTTGTCTGGAGCCATTAACTTTAGCCTTGCCAGTATCTCCATGCATTCATCCAAGTTTTGTACTCTGTACGTTTTCCCACCTAGATGGAAAGTGAGGGCAAATGGGAAGCCCCATCTGTATATTATTTTGTGTTGTTGTAGCACGCACAGAGATTGGGGTCTTTTGCGGAGCCTATCGCTCTGTGTAGTCTCTCTATGGCCCAGTCTGATTCATCTGTCGTAGGCAGGAGGGAGTGCAGTAGGCCTTTTGTGTAGGACATCAGGTCTGTTACTTTGTCCGGGACGCCCCTGATGCGGATGTTGTTTCTGCGCAACCGATTCTCTAAATCTTTTATTTGATTAGAGTTTTGCTCTGTTTCAAGCCTGCAATGCTCATGTGATTCAGCCAGTTGGTCGAGGTTTTCTTCCAGAAACTGCGTCCTCTGGTTCAACGTGTGGATGTCTTTGCGCAGGTCTTTCACTGCCGAGTGTATCTCCTCCTGCAGCATTAGTTTAATTTTTTTGAGTGAGCAGTCTGCAAAAACCATGGGGGTACTCTGTGGCTCCTCCGTTTCCGATGAGTCCTGCACTCCTGCTAGGTCCGACTTTGGGCTTCTGCTTGGGGACTGGCTGCTATCTGTTGATTTATAGAAGTCTTGGATGTTTTTGTTGCTTTGGCTTTTCTTTGATGCTTTTGAACTTGTCCGAGTGGCCATTTTGTATGTATTTTCTGGCGAGGCTCTGAGGTAAGTAGACGTGAGGTCTTGTTAATGTACTGCCAGGGTAAAGCGGTTCTAACTGGGGGTGTTCTGTCTCTTTAGTTCCATTGGAGATTTGTTGCTACTGTACCCATGGGGACATCTCGTGTGGTCCTGTTAAACTGTCATTTTCACCAGCATATTGTTCTCTGTACCAGGGTCATATGCTGTTCAGACATGATATGTTGTGCAGCTTAGTTTGTAAGTCCTGTGTCTTCAGGGCTGCTGCTCAACCCCTGCTTCCCTCCCTGGTAGAGCAATTCGGGTTTATGGACCCCCAAACTTGGGCTGTGTGGCCCCCTCTAGGTGGTTTCTTCCCCTACCTGGGGCTCTCTGCAACCTTGGGGGTGGGATTGGCCTTTTTGGCCTGTGGCCTCTTACCCCGCGTTGTAGCTTCACAATAGGAAATTTTTAAGGGTACCTTTCAAGTACCATCAGCTGTGGGTTCAAGCTCAGGGAGATCTTTTTTGTCAGACCTTAGTAGCTCAGTCAATAGATCTTATGCAGAGTGCCTCTTTCCCCTTTAGGGCTCAACAAAGTCTAGTTCCTTCAAACTTTAGCTCCCACAGGGCCTCCTTATTTCCAGATTTTAGGGGGAGAAGCTGTGTAATAGCCTCCACACAGGTGTGCTGCCTGTTACAGGCTTGAGCAGCTTATATTCAGGCAGCCCTGGGCCTCCTTAGATGTACAGTGTCCACCACAAGAGCCCCTGTGGAGCTAGTATAATCTTCAGGGTACTCACTGTTTGCAGGCCTCTGTCTCAGTCCACGACTTTTCCACATTTTGAAGTGTTATGACCTGGAATTAAAATTTATTTAATTGGGATATTTACTAATGAATTTACAAACCATACTTAACACTTTGAATGTGTAAAATATGTCTGATTGCGACACAAAACTTAAATAAGCAAAATAAAAAACTCCAGACGCGTTGGTTCCATAAGTGTTCTCCTGAGTCAATAATTGCAAGAAATACCTTTGGCTGCATTTATAGCTGTGAGTCTTTTTGGGTAAGTCTCTTCCACCTTGGCCCATTGTTCTCAGCAAATATTAGCTCTTGCTGTTTGGCAATATTGCTCAAGTCTTCAAGTCTTGTCACATATTCTCAATCATACTGAGGTGTGGGCTTGGCTGGGACATTCTAAGACATTCAGGTTATTAGTATCAAACCATTCCAATGTAGTTTAGGATTATTATTATTATCCTTTATTTGTAACACGCTAACATATTCTGTAGGATCATTGTCCTGACAAATGGTGAGCCTTCCCTTCAGTCTCAAACTGATACAGGTTTTCCTCTGTAATCACCTTATATTTGGCTCCAAACATCTTGCCCTCAATCCTGACTAGTGTTCTCAGTCCATTTAAAAGAAAAGCAACCCCGTCACTGTACTTCACCGTGGGGATGGTATTTTCCGGCTGAAGAACAGCGTTGGATTTGCACTACACATAGTGTTTTGTACTAAGGCCAGAAAGTTCAATGTTGGTCTAACCAGACCAGAAAACCTTGTCCTCCATGTTGGAGGTGCCACCCGTATGCCTTTTGGGAAAACTTCAAACAAGATTTAATATGTGTTTTTCATCAATAGTTTTCTTCTCGCCACACTTATATAAAGCTAGTGTCCACATTATAGTTGTCCCATGGATAGATCTCCAATCCCGTTTGTGGAGTTGCCATTGGCCTCTTGTTTTCTTCTTTGACTAATGACTTCCTTACATGAAATTTGGGAGATTGTTTTCTCTAGTCATCGATATTTCCATTTTTGATAATGGATATTAATGTGTTGGTGAGTTTTCAGTCTTGTAAGGTGCTTTGAAAAAAGCTCTACGCAAGGAAACTTTTAAACTCAAAGACAGGGCTCTCCACTTTTTGTCTTCCTTAATATTGTAATTAACCCAACCCTACAGAACATTATCTTGAACCTCTGCTTATAGCTCCTTCGTCTTCAAGATACTGTTTGTTTAGATATGCTCTCTAATAAATACTGGGACCTTCCAGACTTATTATAAGACCATGTGACACTTGCACACAGGTAGAATCCATTCAACTAATTATGTGATTTCTGTAGTTGGTTGAACCAGAACTTATTTAGGGATTTCACAGCTAATGGGCTGAATAGATTAGCAACCAAGACATTATATGTATATTTATCTCTATCAGGGGCATAGGAACTGGGGGAGTGTGTGTGTGCATGGGGGGGGGGACAAATCCCCCCCGGATTAAAGTAATAGGGGAAACAAAACATAGATAGCAAAATTAACCTTAGTCATTCATTACCAGATTTGGCCACTAGAGGGAGTCTTGCATGTCTTGCCCATGAAAGCTTTGACCCTTAAGTATATATATATATATATATATATATATATATATATATATATATATATATAAATATTAATATATAAAATATACATAGAGGGTGCCAGTGCTATGGAGCACTATGTCTGTCCCATATATATTTATTATATAAATACCGGCTGTAGTTCTGCCCTTGCTTCCTGTCCTGCGAGTAGAGTTGAATTCTCTCCTTTTTTTGGCTCCTACGCCCATGACTGTGAGGTTCCCTAAAGGGCCATTGTTACAGTCTATAGGATGATCAAAGCCAGACCTGATCTTTTTTGCTATCCCTTTGGATAATGGTTGGTTTAAAATGTTTTGTGTGGGATGTTTGACCTTTTCAATTTATAATAAGGCTTATAAGACTATATTATAATCCATAAAGGTTTAATTGAAGTTTTAAATACTGAAGAATTTAAGGTTCTGACAAGCTCTTTGTACAATTAAATGTATTTGGTTTTAGACATCAGAAAAAAAGTAAAATAGCAATATATCATCTATTAACATTCTTTTTTTTTTAATAAGAAAAGCTTAAACGCTCTGTTATTTTCATCATAAAATCATCCTAATTGTATCTGCTTTGGTCTTCCCTCTGATGCTCATGAATATATCAAATCAGAACTTCAGTGTTCCAAATTAGCCAATTAGTGCAACAATGTTGCAGGATCTTGGCCACTGATTGGCTAGTTTGTGACACAGCTACTACAGCGTCCTCATGAGCTACAGAGGGTAGACCACAGCAGGTACTATCTGTATTAGTTTAGGAAGAAAAAATCTCTTATGAACTCTCAATGATATAAAGTATATAACAGTAAATAGATAAATAAATACATTATATTCTGTATAATTTTGATGATGTGATTTTATTATTTTTTGTGTGTGATGGGGTGGATTATAATTTATAATATTTTCTATGTTTCTATATTTAATTACTATAATTACTAGTTCCTATTCCACTGTATTTAAATCTTTCATTTAATAAAATGTGTAAACACTACTGGTTTTTAGATATTTATTTTTACATCTCAAAAAAGGAAAATCAGTCTGTGGTCGTAAGGAGTCAAAATCGTGCCAGGAATATAAAGCTTTACCAATTAGAGAGTCCATCAGATAACGAATATTTCTTTTAGTGCCAACAGAAAGTTTTATTGGATACAAAGGCAGCACCCAGTAGTTTTTTGTTTTCCTATAGTGGCCATCACTGAAAAAGAAGTCAGTTTCCTACTGGTATTCTTTCAATCTTAGCTTGACTATGCCACACTGCAGCTCTATATCAGTGGTTTTCCAAGTGTTTCTTTTTGATAGTCTATGATTTCTTTGCCATAAAAACATAATCTTGAATCCTTCAGGAGACTTAAAAACTTAATCAGACAGGAATCGAAAGCAATGTATTTAGAATCCAGCACTGGGTTTTCAGGACTGGAACATTATTGCTTTCTTGGTACTCTGAGTGGTGCCAGAGAGGAGGGTGCTCTGGGTGGTGCCAGACAGGATAGGAGGTAGTTCTTAGTGTTGCAAGACAAGAGGTAATTTGGGTTGTGACAGATAGGACGACTTTATTGCTTTCTTGGTACTCTGAGTGGTGCCAGAGAGGAGGGTGCTCTGGGTGGTGCCAGACAGAACAGGAGGTAGTTCTTGATGGTGCAAGACAGGAGGTAATTTGGGTTGTGCCAGAGAGGAGGGTGCTCTGAATGGTGCCAGACAGGATAGGAAGTAGTTCTTGATGATCCAAGAAAGAAGGTAATCTGGGTTGTGACAGAGAGGACAACATTAATGATTTCTTGGTACTCTGAGTGGTGCCAGAGAGGAGGGTGCTCTGGGTGATGCCAGACAGGACAGGAGGTAGTTCTTAGTGTTGCAAGACAAGAGGTAATCCGGGTTGTGCCAGAGAGGAGGGTGCTCTGGGTGATGCCAGACAGGACATGAGGTAGTTCTTAGTGTTGCAAGACAAGAGGTAATCTGGGTTGTGCCAGAGAGGAGGGTGCTCTGGGTGATGCCAGACAGGACAAGAGGTAGTTCTTAGTGTTGCAAGACAAGAGGTAATCCGGGTTGTGCCAGAGAGGAGGGTGCTCTGGGTGATGCCAGACAGGACACAAGGTAGTTCTTAGTGTTGCAAGACAAGAGGTAATCTGGGTTGTGCCAGAGAGGAGGATGCTCTGGGTGATGCCAGACAGGACAGGAGGTAGTTCTTAGTGTTGCAAGACAAGAGGTAATCTGGGTTGTGCCAGAGAGGAGGGTGCTCTGGGTGATGCCAGACAGGACAGGAGGTAGTTCTTAGTGTTGGAAGACAAGAGGTAATCTGGGTTGTGCCAGAGAGGAGGGTGCTCTGAATAGTGACACAGTCAGGACATGAGGTAGTTCTTAGTGTTGCAAGACAGGAGGTCATCTGGGTTGTGCCAGAGAGGAAGTAGTACTGAAGACAGGAGGTATTCTGGGTTATTCCAGAGGAAGTAGTACCGTGTACTGCCAGAGTGGAGGTAGTACTGGGTGGTACCAGACAAGGCAATGACTGGAACATTATTGCTTTCGAGGTACTCTGAGTGGTGTAAGAGCAGAGGGTGCTCTGAATGTTGCCAGACAGGACAGGAGGTAGTTCTTGGTGGTGCAAGACAGGACATCAGGTAATCTGGGTTGTGCCATAGATGAAGAAGTACTTGGTTCTGCCAGAGAGGAGGTAGTACTGAAGACAGGAGGTAATCTGGGTTGTACCAGAGAGCAGGTAGTGCTGGGTGCTGCCAGAGAGGAGGTAGTGTCAGACAAGGCGATGACTGAAATATTATTTCTTTCTTGGTAGTCTGAGTGGTGCCAGAGAGGAGGGTGCTCTGAATGGCGCCCCAGACAGGACAGGAGGTAGTTCTTGGTGGTGCACAATAGGAGGTAATCTGGGTTGTGAAAGAGGAAGTAGTACTTGGTGCTGCCAGAGAGGAGGTAGTACTGGGTGCTGCCAGCGAGGAGGTAATACTGGGTGATGCCAGACAAAGCGATGACTGGAAAGTTATTGCTTTCTTGATATTCTGATGAGGGTGCTCTGAATGGTGCCAGACAGGACAGGAGGTCGTTCTTTCTTGGTGGCGAAAGAAAGGAGGTAATCTGGGTTGTGCCAGCGGAAGTAGTAGCGGGTGCTGCCAGAGTGGAGGTAGTGCTGGATGGTGCCAGACAAGGCGATGACTGGAACATTTTTTGTTTACTTGATACTCTGGGTGGTGCCAGAGAGGAGGGTGCACTGAAGGATGCCAGACAGGACAGGAGGTAGTTCTTGGTGGTGCAAGATAGGATGTAATATGGGTTGTGACAGAGAGCAACTACTACTGGGTGCTGCCAGAGAGGAGGTAGTGCTGGGTGGTACCAGACAAGTGGTGATGGCCAGAGAGGAGGTAGGTCTTGGTCGTGCCAGACAAGAGGTAGCTGTTGTAATGAAGATAATCTTGATGGAGCTGAGAGGGGCAGTGGCTGCCAGATTCGGAGAGATGAGATCATGGAATCCATGATGTGCCTGGCCTGAAGCACAGATGTGCCTGGTGTGCTGAGATCCAGAGAGCCACAGAGAGTCAGAGATGGAGAGTTGAGGTAATTGTTGCAATGATTGATGTGCCTGACCAGAAGCTTAGATGTGGCCTGATTTCACTGCAAAGCTGCAAGAAGAGAGAGATTGTAAGTTACTGGGAGAGAGACAAAAAGATGTTTACGCTACAAGGGAGAGAGGGGGAATAATAGAGAAAAGAAAGAAAAATACATAAAGCATAACAGTGATAAAAGGAAAAAAATACACAAAGCATAAGAGTGGTTATCTGAAATAGGGCCAGAAAACACTAAATTCACAAAATAACAAGATAGACATTTTATTTGCTTAAAAATAATAACAGAGATATTAATATTAATAAACTAAATGGAGAGAGATAGAGAGGATATCTGTGTTTTGAAGTGTTGTTCTATAAGTACATTCAATAGTAATCTCGTCCAGTGGAGATGATAAACCACAAGAGCATACCCAGTTAGTATAAATCTATATATATAATTTATGCTTAAAAAATCCATCTTTCAAGCTCAGATATCCAACACTTCTCAAAATGTCTTATAGCAACCTAACCCCTTTACCTGCTCACTCCCGATTGTACTCCCCACCCCCACTCTCAACCCTTTGTTTCCCCACGTACCCCAATCCAAATAACCATGGGGGTTCCATAGGCGGACCTAAAATGTAACCACCATCACACACGGGTCCCTAACGGACATACAGCTAATCCAGATACCACGAGGAAATATCTAATCCAGATTCAGCGAGGGCTCCTTCAGTTCCGATCCCTTGTTTTCCCATGAATCCCAATCTACATAACCATGGGGGTTCCATTGAGACCCCCATGGTATTTAAACTATTTACCAAGTGTCAGGGCCCAATAGCACCTACAATTTAACCCCCACCACAGGGGTCCCTAATAGACCCCCCCACCTTGCTTAAACAGTTAAACCAGATTCCACAAGATCCTTCGAGGACCCCCATGACACATCTAATTATTAGCCATGCTGCGAAGGTCCTTGAAGGACCTGCACAGTATCTAAATATTAATTGTAATCCATGGCTTTCCTTAAAGGGCCCCCATGTTATAACTATTAAAACCTCCAACATACCATGGGGATCGTAAAAGACCCCTGAAGGACCCCTACAGAATCTAAATATTAATTCTAAGCCATGGCATTCCTTAAAGGGCCCCCCATTGTATAACTATTAACACCCCCAACATAACAGGGGATATGTTAATACCCCCATAGTATCCATATTAACCCCCTAACTACCATGGAGTCATGGTGTTATGGTGTTGCTTAAAGGGCCTCCATGGTACCTAAATTAGCCCCTAACTACCATGGAGGATGGTGTGTGAGCGGGGAAGGAGGCGATCAGGAGTAGATAATAGAAAAGCAGCCGCAAAGGCCTTTTTTTGCCTCTGTGGGTATTATAGAGTACTCATAATAATTTTAGCCAAAATCAGAAATAGTATGAGTTATAAGTAGTTGTGAGGAAGATGGAACTGAATAGAGATTTAGTGCAGAAGCAACTCATAATATTACTGATATGAACAAAATCATTAGGAAAGCTTGCTGTAATTTGCATGTTGGCTTTTTTCATATTTTACAGGTGGCTCAATCGCAATATTGAAAAAAGAGGTGAATAGCATAGTTAGGTAAAATTACTTATCCCTTTTTAGTGGTGTAACTATATGTTAGAGCAGGTTAACTATCTAAGTAAAGGTTATAGAGCTTGGCTTGTTTGCCAGATACTCCTCCACATTTGACACTGAGCTCTGTTATCTGATTGGCACACAAAGGCAGGTACTAACTAGCTCAAGAGCCAATCAGATTGCAGCTTAGTTCTAAGTTGTGAAAGACAGCTTACATCACCTAACATACAGAGGTCGTAGCATCATGTGACCGGTACAAATATAGTAACATTGAACATACAAAGTCTATAATGAGGACAGAGGAAAATAATCATACTTTATAGTAAAAAATATTAGTTTTGCTTACCTGTTGGTGCCAGTCTTGCTGGTGTTTCTCTGGGTGGGGCCGGACTGTCAGGAGCTCTGGGTGGAAATGACAAATCTGGAAGCTCTTACTATGGAAATAGAGAGCTATGAAGCATTGTGGAATCATTGATGGAGGTCAGGAGTTCCTCTAGCTGCAAAAAAATACAAAATGTTAAGTGTTAATATTGTCTGTTGTATACTGAGAGTGTTACAGTAAACAAGCAAGGAGAGCAAGGCAGAGTTAAGTTGAACACAGGGTGGAATAGGATTGTAAGGTCTGAGAAAGATTTAGAGAATATGATAACATAGATGGAGAATAGTGAGGCCGAGTGGAGTAAAGTCATGTGAGACTTGTAAATATTGGTTTTATGAACTTGAAGAGGCCTTAGTCTAAATATGTGGTTAAAGTTATAGCAACATAAGATTGTTCCTCACCTTGTGTCCATAACCTCGATGATCACTTCCTGGTACTCCTGTACCTCCATCTCCTCCATAAATATGTCTTCATAACTCTCTATTTCCATAGGCTCCTCCGGGTCCATCGTCCTATGAAGCAATGCAAAATATTAATATTCACTCATTCATTTATCTATAATATAGTCCACATAATTGTATCTATAACAGTCCACAGAATATAATAGAGAAGGTGACATTGAATAAACCTTCAAATATATGGTAATCATCCAGAAAAATAGGAATTCAAGAACTAGATATAATCTTTATATAAGGTTACATGATGGGAAACTTATGAAATTCTGCTTTGGATAGTAGGTAAGTGGAATATCTTTCCAGCTCAACTAATAGTGACAAAAACAGCAAAGAAATACAAGCATGACTGGGTTGAGCAGAAAGGCTATTGTTTATTGTGTACTATTCATTTCTTCAATGGACCTTGGAGCTTTGCTGCATCATTTTATACTAAGCTTTTATATAGATACAATTGGCAGGCTAGATGGATTGTTTGTTTTGTATTTGTGGTCAAATTTATGTTTCTTTATTTAATACTTGAAGGAAAAATGATTAGTTTCCTTTTTACCTGTTTGTGGCCCTGTTGCGCCTTGGGTCCTTTTGCCTCTTACTCCTGAGTAGAAATTAGCAGAAGAAATGAGTGTGTATCACAGTACAAGAACTTAACAAACATCAAGGTCATGTTCCACTTAAAACGAGCTGCACCATTACTCTATCAAGTCCATTTTATAAATAGGGAGTGATCTCTACACACTATAGTAACAAGGCTCGTGATAGTAAGTGATTGGGTTCAAGGTAAGACATGGCAAGGAGATGATTCTTCAGGGATGTGTAGAGCATACGTAGGATCTGGAAATATCTATTGTGTAGTACTGTTGTGTAGTAGAAGTTTGTTACCGTAAAGGACCATGAAATACAGAGGAGAATAATCAGGATGAATTTGTTCCTCACCATATGGTGGTAGTACTACTACTAGGCGCCTTGCTAGCAGAGGTCCTCTTATTGTGGCTAAAAAAAATACAAATATTAATATTATGGGAGTGATGTATAATAATAAGGTTGTTTATTTCTCACGTTAGTTTGTTCCTCACCTTCCAGAAGAGGAGGAGGAACGTTTCCTCTTGCTACTTTTGTGACAAAAAAAAATACAAATATTAATATTATGGAAGAGTTACGTATAATAATAATAAGGTTGTTTATTTCTCAAGTCGGTTTGTTCCTCACCTTCCAGAAGAGGAGGAGGCACTTTTCCTCTTGCTACTTTTGTGATTAAAAAAATACAAATATTAATATTATGGCGAGTTATGTATAATAAGGTTGTTTCTTTCTCAATCAGTTATTCCTCACCTCCCAGAAGCTGAGGTCCCGGGCCTCGGGCTGGTCTGGTGGCTAAAAAATACAAAATGTTAATATTATGGGAGAGTTATGTATAATAAGGTTGTTTATTTCTCACGTTAGTTTGTTCCTCACCTTCCAGAAGACGAGGAGGCACTTTTCCTCGAGCTACTTTTGTGACAAAAAAAAATACAAATATTAATATTATGGAAGAGTTACGTATAATATTAAGGTTGTTTGTTTCTCAAGTCAGTTTGTTCCTCACCTTCCAGAAGAGGAGGAGGTGCTTCTCCTCGTGCTCTTTTTGTGACTAAAAAAATACAAATATTAATATTATGGAAGAGTGAGGAAGAGGAGGTTTCAACGTTCTTGCCCTTGTTCTGACTAAGGAGTATCTAGATGAAGCATAGTGTGGGAATGGGACTGTGAATGAATATGTAGGGATAATGTGCAAAAATGCTACATTACAGAAAGGGTAGTAGGAAAGTGGAAACTTATACCTATGAGGAAGTACGAGGGAAAAGCAGTAAAATAGTTCAAGCATTCCTGGTGAAAAGAAGGTCAACCTCTTGGATTATTTAAGCATGTATGCAGATATATTGACCAGACTTTTTGGTTCATATCTGCTGTCAAATCTATTTTTCTATTTTAATTACACTGGGAACAAATATGAATTTGTTTACTGTACCTTGTTGGGTCACCCTGACCCTCAATTTTCCTCTTTCTAGGAGGCTCCATATCCAAGCTATGGGTAAAAAAATACAAATAATATTATGGAAGAGTGATGTATTATAAGGTTGTTTCTTTCTCAATCAGTTTATTCCTCACCTCCCAGAACTTGAGGTCCCGGGCCTCGGGCTGGTCTGGTGGCTAAAAAATACAAAATGTTAATATTATGTGAGAGTTATGTATAATAAGGTTGTTTCTTTCTTAAGTGAGTTTGTACCTCACACCTTACAGAAGATGAGATACTGGGCCTTGTGCTCCTATTGTGGCTAAAACATACAAAATAGTAATATTATGGGAGAGTGATGTATATAGTAAATGAGCATGGAGAGGAAAGCAGAGATGAAACAGAGGAGGTGTGTGGGAATGGGACTGTAAATAAATATGTAGGGATAATGTGCAAAAATGTTACATTACAGAAAGGGTAGTAGATAACATCAGCAGCTATGTAAGTCATGGGCATTGTCATAGAACATATTCCTTGTAGTGGCTCTGCTAGTACATGGAAGCTGCCATATCTTCAAGGCACATAAGTTCAGTTACTTTAGTGCAAGTAAGGTTTACAATATACTTGTACACTGCCACTAATGAACCTATGAGAGGGAAGAGGAAGGTGTCCTGTACTGAAATCTTATCTGAATTCACCAATTAATCAACATATACCCAAGACCCCTTAATACCACTTAATCTCCAAGCCAGGAGAAAGTGTTAAAGAAACAAATATGTAATGCTTCAGGAACAAGTAGTGTCTGTTATAATAAAGATGTCCCCTAAAAGGACCACCTCAATACTGCTAAGAGACTTCCAGGACCACCTTTCCTGCCTGCTTATTAGTAATTATAATGTACTGTACTGAATGGGAATATATTTTGGATGGAACGTATCTATAAAGGGTTTTAATAACAATCAGAAAAGCTAAAAAAGGAAGAATAATTCATAGGCTGCATCAACAACAAAAGCTTACTGCCAATGGAGATCCCTAACATAAGTCTCCAGTGGAGATCATTGTGTAGGTGGTACACTTTGTATTTTAATATTTAGCACTATCTGTAGAAAAAGCCATCTCCCCCCCCATTGACCATATAGTGTATATTTGGTGGATACTAGCAGCAACTAACAGTAAGGTAAGATTGAATATCATTTTTTTACACCAATGAATATGAATTTTATTAATGATCAATATCTTATTCAAATATCTAGCCCATGCTAGGGAGTTAACAGGACCTAGGACCACCTAATAAGTCTGGTCTATAACCCTTATTGCTATTGTCCAGATTTATTCCTCACATTCCAGAATATGGGTCCATATGTCTCACGTTCTTATTTTGGCAAAAAAATAAAATACAAAATGTTAATATTATGGGAGAGTGAGGTATAATAAGGTTATTTGTTTCTCAAGTCTTTTTGTTCCTCACCTCCCAGCAGAGGTCCTCGGTCTCTTGCCCTTGTTCTGACTAAAAAAAAAATATTATTAATAAGTATTTATATTATGGGAGAGTGATGTATATAGTAAAGTATATAATCATGGAGAGGAAAGGAGTATCTAGAGGAAGCATAATTTGGGAATGGGATTGTGAATGAATCTGAATGAATCTACACAGGCACCCATCAAAAAGCACAATGAAGACAGTTATTTGTACCCCAGTTGGACACCATTTTACCCAGAATGATCACTCGATACCAAACCTGCAATTGAAAATTGATGTATTTTCAAAATAAATGAAGGATGTTAAAACATTTGAAATGAAGATGATCACATTCTGCAACACTAAAGATACAGGACTTAACAATGTATTAGGGCTAACCATCCAAGGATTGATACTTTAATACAAGACTAACATGTAAAGTACATCTAGACATGCTCTTGTGGCTCATCACTCCCCACAGTTCTGCTTTTTTATTGATTATTCATAAACCCACCAAACAGTGTACATGACCATCAATTATAGGAGATAAAATGGAGCAGCTAAAAAGTGGCCCTACTAATTCTTCCATAAGGTTTCTTACCTGTGATGTTTGGCATCTGAAGGATTCCTCCTTCCCTCCATACTCCTTCTGTCTTGGTCCGTCAGTCGTTCCCTATCAGTCCCTATCTTACTATCTAACTGTCTGGTCTCTGTCCCTATCTAACCTACCTAACTCTGTTGGGTCTGTGTCCCTATCTAACTCTCTACCTGTTGGGTCTTTCCCTATCTAACTATCTGTCCTGTCTATAAGTCAGTCACTTTTTTTTTATTTTTTTAGATTTTTTTGTGAGTCAGTCAGTAAGTCAGTCCAGTCAGTCAGTCAGTCGTCTGTCGCTGTCGCCCCCTATCTAATCTAAGAAAGCTATCTACAAAAATCTATCTAACAAAGCTATCTATAACCCTATCTAACAATACTATCTAGGAACCCTACCTAAGAAACCTACCTAACCCTAACTAACGGCCCTACTTCTATCTAATAAAAATAAAATAAAAATGTCAATAAAAAAATAAATTAAAATACAATAACAGGAAATAAACAGATAAACAAATAAAATAAATGAATTAATAAACCTATCTAACTAATCTATCTATATATTTCTATCTAACTTCCCTAAAAACCCCGTAAAAAAAATAAATTAAAATAATATGAAATAAAAAAATGAAATAAAATAAATAGAAAATAAAAAATAAATAAACCAATGAATATATAAAAGTAAAAACACACAAAAAAAAAGAATTATAATAATAGGAAATTAAAAAAATAAAAATAAATAGACAAATGAAGATATAAAAAAAAAAAAAAGAATTATAATAATAAGAAATAAAAATAAAATAAATAAACAAATGAATATATAAAACAAAATAAATAAATAAATGAATTAAAATAAAAGGAAATAAAAATAAAATAAATAAATAAATAAAAGAATATATAAAAATAAAAGGGCTGTAGAAAAAAAATATAATAGAAAAAAAAAAGGAAGAAAGAAAAAAAGAAAATAATATATAAATGAATAGAAAAAAAAGCAGAACTATAAAAAAAATCAGAAATCTCAAAAAATTTTAAATATCGCAAAAAATAGAATAACACGAATCGCAAATATCTCTCTCGCTCTCTCTCACCTGGCTACAAATCCCAGACGAGCAATAGGTGAGCTGACTTTTATACTGCAGATCCTCGTGACATCACCCAAGTTTCAGTGGGCTTTATGACATCACCCAAGTTTCAGTGCTAGAGGATATATGGCAATTTATCCAATGGCTGCCACTACAGTATTTTTTATAAGACTTTATGGGGCTGTCCCACAGTAAGTTTGAGCATCTTTTTTAAAATAGATAACCACAACAATCATTTCATTTATGGTGGACAAAAGAGAAATAGAAGCCCTCCATCGTACAGTAGTACATAATCCATTCTGAGCTTTGCTTAAAGCTGAGTAACACAGCAGGCATATGCTTAAAGGAAGCCATGGTTCAAATGGTATTGGATTACAAGAGAGAAGCCTTTGTGGGCACATGTGCATGTCACTGCCCAGGTTCCCAGAATACAATGGAATAACTGTATTTCTCGGAATTCTAAGCAGGAAATACATTTTTTAACCTATTTTAGTTGTTCAGATGCAAACACAAATGTACTATTTATTTACTAAAAATAGATATAAATAAACATAATATAGGGGCGGATTTACTAAACATGTGAAGGGCTGTGTTGTATGTTGTGTGTTATAAATGTTGTAGCAAAATAGACATGTCAGCCTACAGAGTACTGTGATGATTAGTACATTTACATCAGGGTAAATCATTAGGACGACCTGGGTCTGAGTTAGGACACCCACCCCTTTCTTCTTGACCCCCCACCACATGTTTGATCCCTCTGTAATCTCTCTTTCTCTCCATGAATGCATTGGGGTAAACCCAACAAACTGAATAAAGTTTATTGAAAAAAAAACCTCCCTGCTTACAGAGGGCATGCAGCTTTCTCCATACTGGTGTTGTCTGTTGCTGATTACCCCACACACCAAGCTTGTCACATGTCTGTCACCACCCCGGCCTATATGTGATGGAGGAAGAGCTCTGGAAACAGGAGCAGCAGAGCTCAGGTGAGTCCATATCCCTGTCTGTCTCACCCTCTGTCAGTGTCTGTCTCTCCCTGTGTGTCACTCTCTCCCTGTCCTTATGTCTGTATGAGGAGAGGGTACACATGCTTATGGGGAGATCTGGTATTGTATGTGTAAGATTGTGTATGGGTGGGGGGTGGATTAACCCAAATCAGGCCCTACAGTGCCATGAGTATATTTAATAGTATAACACTCACACATATACAAACAGGTCTATATATGTATACAGTATGTATATATATATATATGTTTGTATATGAGTGCTATAGTATTAAATATACTCATGGCACCCTAGGGACTTAGGGCCTGATTGCTGATGTGTCTGTGATGATAATAGGCAGTAACCTGGAAAGGGCTGTCCGTGGGTAGGATTCCCAGCTTGTGAATAATCCAACCTTGGCTTTGCATCAAAGCTGTGTAATGCAGCGGGCATAAGCTTAAAGGAAGCCATGTTTAAAATAGTTATGGATAGAAGAACAAAGCATTTGCGTACACATTTGCATATCCTGCTCAGCTTCCCAGAGTGCAGTGTAATAAATGTATTTCTCAGAATTCTGAGCAGGAAACACGTTTTTTTTAAACTTTTTTTTAGACATTTAAAAGTGAACATAAATGTACTATTTATTTACTATACATATATAAGACCAAACTCCTAATCTTCTCACCCTCTACTACAGCTTTAATTCCTCACACATCTCTCACTCTGTAATATAACATGAGTGAATATAAGTTTTTTTAAGTATCACTGTAGTTTCCTCAGAGATTGGGATATCCGAAAAGTCACAAGACTGTTACGTATACTCTCAAGCTATTTGTCTTACCATTGGTAAGATCTATATCCAAACTCAGAAACTTCCAATAGTGAAATCTTCCGGGACACACAGAATACATGCTTAACTTGCAAAGGCATTTTGCCTCTTTAAGCTTTATCCCTCCAGAAAAGTTTGGGCTCCTAACCCCCTGATCTCTAGCACTATATCTATCCCTAAAACACTCTACCTATACTACTCTAGGATCTATCCTGTTATGGTGTCTGCACAAGTCTGCCGCTGCAGTGCGGCCTCCAACCGCTAGATGGTGCTGCTGAAATTTTGTAGCACTGCTGATATGTGAGAGAAGTTCTAAGCTTATAATGTCAGCCTAACCCTTGAACTAATCCTAACCCACACCCTAACACCAACCCTCACCCTAACCCTCACCGCAACCCTAACCCTCACCCTAACAGTTTACTTAAACCTTGACTCTATGATATGGCACCGGAATATCGGCAGCGCCATCTAGCGGATGCTCACCACCACTGCATGCTGCCTGTGATGAGCTACTATGAAAAGGAAAGGTCCCTACTCCTTTTAATCTACAAACTTGGCAAAATGACTGGAAACCTTAACCCTCTATGTCTCTGACTTGGTTTCACCATCATGTGACTGCTTTTTTCATTTTTGTGTATTTTAAGTGTATTTAACCTGATATGTTTAGTAAAGCATAATTCACATACAGCATTGTAGGAAATGTTGACCAATATCGCTACAGAGCAGCAAAGAAAAAAATTAAAATTTGATTAAAGATATTAGCAAAATTCAAACTGCATTTTCTGGCATTAGATTTTGTTGTTGTCGTTCAGTCCTTCAGTCATGTCCGACTCTAGATGACCATATGGGTGCAGCACACCAGGCACATCCGGTGGTGCAATCATATAATTTAGCTGGTGTGCCAAATGATTGCTTGAAATATTCTGTTAATTATAGAGGAACATAACATTTGATGGCTTATAATAACCCAGCGAGTCTGTCCATTTTCCTGTCTGATTTAAATCTAAAATCCATTAGAGACAGGTGTATTGGGTGAATATTAAAATGCCACCGTGGTACCCAGACAATAGTCTTCATTTGTTTGTAGCAATAAAATAGTTATTGGTAGAAAAATAAGTTAGTGATCTCTTGGACTTTCTACGGTTCTGTATAATTTTTTTATGCATTCTGAAGTGGGAGGAAGGGGGGAGGAGGGAGAATTGTGGACTAAGTGGAGGAATTAGAAAATATTACAGCCTTTGTCACCTTCATCTGCCACCCACACGCCCAGAAGAATGCAGTTTGCAAGTATACCCTCCCACTCAGAAATCCTGAGGATCAGTACAAATGTAAGATACAAAATCCACCCAAGATACATATTGTTAGTGTTCAGTCTTCAGTTGTGCCCACCTCTTGGTGACCCTATGGACTGCAGCACACTAGTCACATTAATCTATGTCTCTGGCTGTACCCATTTCTTGGCAAAGATACTGGAGTGGGTTGCCAGTTTATTCCCCTTATCCGAAATCTCTGCTATGACCTGCCAGTCTTTGGTGACCCTACATGGTATAGCTCACAGCTTCATTGAAGTACACAAGCGCCTTCACCACGACAAAGTAGTAATCCAGACACATATACATTCCCCCTATCTCTCATAGCCAGTCATTAAAGGGCCAAGAGCACAATATTGTAGGTTGATTTTTGTAAATTATACTAATAACAGCTAAAAAAAAATCTAAATGTTTAAGTCTGTCTACACACAAAGTTTGTCCGGCGTACTGGCTGTTGAATGAATAGCAGGATTTCCCTGTACTCAGAAATGCACTGACCAATTAACCCATAACTGACCTGTTTAGGTGATTTCAGCATTCCATGCTCTGCACAGATGTAGTTGAGTTATTTCCGCTTTTTACTTTTGCTCACTACACGGAGCTGACACGTGTAAACAAAGATTCAAAAATGTATTTCATCATGCTTTTAGGAGATCTTTACTGTGATGTGGTTCAAAAGGGTGGGATTAAGTGGCCCATTAAGTTAACTCCATGTATAAAAGTGAAATTTCTTAATTAGTTTATTTTTTTCAATTAACATATTTTATAAATTTGGGAACTATAGCTGGTCCTTACACTGCTATCATATATATTTATAATAAATGATGCCAGGATGGGGAACTTATTTCAGGATGGGCCCCTCACTAAAGTACCCCCCACTCAATGACTCAGCCACCAAGAATTACGGCAGACACAAATATGGAATGCTTCAGGCACAAACAGTGTCTGCTAAAATAACAGTTTAACCTAAATGCTTTTATGCCCAAGGCTTTGTTGTTTAGTCCTTCTGTCTCGTCCAACTCTCTGTGGCCGTATGGACAGCAGAAGGCCAGGCATATCTATTGTTATGTCTTTGGTCGTGCTCTTCCATAAGGGTTTCTTGACAAAGATACATAAGTAGCGTGCCAGTTCCTTCTCTAGCAGACCACAATTTGATTGACCTCTCTGCTATGCCCTGCCCATCTTGGGTGACCCTACATGGTTTAGCCCAAAGCTTTGTTTTTTTTAGCTGTTCAGTCATGTCCAGCTCTCTTTGACCATATGGACTACATAGGCACCTGCCTCCCCATCCCCCAATTAGCATGCAGTATTTGGGGACCAATTTTAACCAATTATTTACCTGCTGTGTCTTCCTCAGCTAATAGGAGAGCACTGATGTCAGACCAAAGTGACTGCTGGGATGAGACACACCTGGCTGCTTCCTGTGTGGGAACGAAAAATCATGCTCAGCTGCTGCTTAGTTCTGCCAAAAAGAAAGAGAGGAAGAAAGAAACACCAGCAGCAGTAGTAGTTGATGCAGGGAATGGACAACCTGCAAAGGTGATAGTCGAGTGTGAATGTGCTGCATAAAGAGACTCTTATATGAAAATATATAGCACCTTCTAACATGGTGCCACACTACATATTCCCGGCTGCTTCACAGCACAAACAGGAACCCCAGAGTTTGATACAAATGTTTCAGCTCTCCTCCTGTTTGGCCAAAATGAATGATAGATTTTATGCTAATTTAGCCTGGGTTTGGAGGGGTGTTTACTCTAATTTTCTAACTTCAAGGTAAGTTTGATAATGTTTATTTTGGGATCAGATGCTTTCATAATCCAGGAAATTTAGATATGCATTTAATCATCTCTTATTGTCTTATAATAAACAATGAATAATGGCGATAAAGGGAACACTGATACCTCAGTGATGACTGGTTTAATTCTGAAGTTGTATTGTTCTGTGACTTGTACTTGCATCAGCTCTGAGAGGGAGATCCTTAAACTTTACTGTGTGTACCACTTGAAGACGACCATTATCTGCGTCTGATACTTCACTCATAAAAACTCTATAGTTCAGGACAAAAATCATGTGACGTATGTAACAAAACAACAATATTAGCAGCAGTGTAATGGGCATAAAAGCATTTTAGAGAAACTTACATTTTGCAGCTTGTGTATAGAAAGTTCTGCCTTGTCTAACATTTCCTTATAGCTTGCAGCTTGAAGCACTGTGCTTTCCTGTTGAGCAGTTGAAGGAGGAGTGGGGGAGAACGAAGAAGAGAGAGGTGTGGAGATATGCTACATCCATGTAGTTTGTGCAATTACCGGTTGTCTTATTTGGAGAAAAATAAATTCCTTGCTGATCCCAAACATGCAATCAGTTACTCCCATTGGTCAACATAGTACCTAGTGTCTGAAACAGGTACCAGAAATTCAGACCCCTGAACAACAAAAAAAAAAAAACGGATATACAAAGCTTGGTCAGTGTCCATTTAAGTCAAAGGTCCAGAGCTTGTATCAGCCCATGTGCAGAATAAATAGCAAAATCCAGCACTGAAAGCAGACTGGCAATGCAGCAGAAACTGGAAACAGGGATCCTCAGAAGCAGAACAGAAGGCAGGAACAGATCACAGGTGGAGGTGGTAGCTGGAAAAGAGCAGAGCAAAGCAGAAGGTACAGGCAGAACTCCTGCCAGACAGGAACAGTAGTAGCATTACAGGACACAGCAGCTGCAGCAGAGTATAAGGCGGGACAAAGACTTGAAGCAGGAGCAAAGTCTTATAAATGGCACTTTGGAGTGATGTCAGCCAAATCTTAAGGGACTCACTAGATGCAGACTGGCTGAGCCCCATAACCTGTCAGGGACACTAGGGTGTAGTCCTGACCCACAGGAGCAGATCCATCTTACCTAGGACTTCCTCATGGCCTCTTCAGCCGGTGACTCATGACAGGCTGTGGAGTGACTGGAACATCCAGTGGAGCCTTTCTTGGCCTACACCTAGGGCTAGCAGGTAGTCCTCAAACCTAGTCAATTAATAGTTAATTATCATAACACTGTACTCCATTTTATCTAAAATATATCCACCTTTATATTGTATTGAAGTATTGAGTTTCCAATCTTGAAGGGTGCTTTGGAGAAAAAAGCACTTCCTACAAAGATTCTAAGCTAAAAACAGGTCCTCCTTTATCTTCAGTTGTTAATATTTTATTTGTCCCTGTTGTCTCCCCCTGTACATCACTACGGAATATGTTGGCACGATACAAATAGAAGTTAATAGACAAGTTTGATCTTGGAGTACAAAATGAAGCAGGTCGAGATTAGTAGAATTGAATCCAGAGTTAAATGGAGAAAAAGAGGTAAAATCATCAGACCAAGCAAATAATAAATAAATAATATCCCCTGTGTATATGCAGTGGAGGTAAAGAATAAATTTAAGGGATTGGACATGGTAGATAGAATGTCTGAAGACCTTAGGACAGAAAGAAAACCAAGAAGGCAAACTGTCTGTCTGATGAGGCGTTGAAAGCAGCCCAGGAAAGAAGGAAAGCGAAAGGTGGAGATAGGAAAAGATTTGTCCATCTGAAGGCAGAATTCCAAAGGATAGCAAGAAGAGACAAGGAGACTTTCTACAATGAGCGATGTAAAGAGATTGAAGAAGATAACAGAATGGGAAAGTCAAGAGATCTCTTCAAGAAAATCGGGGATCTCAAGGGGATCTTTCATGTCAAAGCGGGAGTGATAAAAGACAAAATGGTAGAGAGCAGATAAAGAAGAGGTGGCAGGAATACACTGAAGATCTATACAGGAAGGATCTTTACAGCAGTGTTAACCTAAATAGTTTGTCCAATGAGCTGGAGCCAGACAGTGAGATGGCACTAGGAAGTTGGCCTCCATATCAACGTTAAAAAGATGAAGATCACGGCAAACAGCAATCTCAGTTCCGCTCAAAACGATTTTTTGGGGGGGGGGGGTTGAGATTTTAATTTATTTGGCTCCAAGATCTCTGCAGATAGTGACTGCATCCATGAAATTAAAAAACTTTTCTTCTGGGGAGGAATGCTATGGCAAGTCTGGACAGGCTATTAAAGAGTAAATATATTACACTATCAAGAAAGGTCCACATAGTTAGAACTATGGTATTCCCAGTAGTAACATATGGATGTGAGAGCTGGACCATAAAGAAGTCTTGAGTGCCGCAGAATTGACGCCTTTGAATTGTGGTGTTGGAGAACATGGCTTGGAGAACCTTGGACTGCAAGAAGATCCAATAAATCAGTACTACAGGAAATCAAGTCACACTGGAAGGTTTAATTGTGAGGCTAAAGCTCAAATACTTTGGCCATATTATGAGAAGACTGAGACGAAAAGAGGAGGACATTGAAGCATTGAGGGAGCTCATAGAGGCAGTAGCTGACAAATATGCCTGGCGTGCTGTGGTACTTAGGGTCAGGGAGAATCAGACATGACTAAATAGCAACAAAGGCAGACGAAAATAGCTTTTAAGCACTTCTTAATAAAATAAAGTACATAAAAGTAAATAGATCACATATTATAATTGTTGAACTACGAGACGTCGTCACGCTTTGCGTGGTGCGTACAACTTAGGCGATCCTCGCAAAGCGAGGCGACCTGTTATCTTGGAGCACTTAGGGTTAAGGCACTACAACTCACAGCACTTGGCCGATGAGAGCCGAAGGCGCTCATTGCCCTTGAGCCTTGCGAGGCGAGCAGTGGAGGCAATGAAACACAAGGGACTTAGCCTACACTTAGTTAACGCGGTATAGCCTGACAGACTTATTAAATTGCCATTCGCCCAATTGAATAGAGCTCTATATTAGCACATAGCATCTTTTTTATAAATAAGTTTTTAGTTAGTGAAGAGCTTGCTTTTGCATAGAAGTTTACCAACTAAATACTTCTGTAAAAAAATATATGCTATGTGCTTATATAAAGTCCTATTCAATTATCCGATTCACAATTTAATAAGGCTGTTAGGCTGCAAGCAGTTGATGAATGGGCGTTGATGATGAATTACGAAACGCAAAAAAAAAACGATGTAGGAAAAATACGAAGGTAACGGCCGAAACGCAAAAATCAAAATACACGAAAACAAAACAAAAAAATAAAAAAATATCACACACAGCGTGGGGGAACAGCAAGGATGTCTGGAAGTGAGGTGGAACGCAAATTTAAGTTGATTTTAAAGAGTTTCGTCACTCAAAAATCGGCTAAGTGAGAAAAAAAAATGGCGGCCCAAAAAAATGAAAAAGAGGCTACACGACCCTGAGCCGCGCAACACACCGCCAACCGCGTTCCACTTACACACAAGAATGTACGAGGTACAAAATACACTTCTACAAAGGACACCAAATACTCGCGAACCGCGTAGCACATACACAAACGACGCTACTTTACACTCCGAACGTGCACATCACAACAGTCGCATCTACAGTAGCGACTTACACAAATAAACCGGTTTGCCCTCGCGCACGCAGCCTACTTCTAATGCACAGTTGGGACATTCATAAAAATATCTCCTCAGGCCAGCAACAGTCCAACTGCACATTATATGCGGCGGGAAAGTGAAAAAAAGATTGTTAGCTCTTCAGGCTATTGATTGATGGATATATTAATTAAAAATAGGTAAAGTATATTAATTCATTAACTAACCAATTCACTGATTATTATTTACAAAAATATACACATATGTATCTGTCTTTGTGATGAGCGCAGAGGCTGCTCAGAGGAGCAAAAGTACACCAGAGGAGAGGCTCGCAATGAGCGCCGAAGGTCCTCACAGTACAAAAACATTCACATTGTGTGGCTAACAGCATTGCCATGGCTTCAAATGTTATTGACCATCATTTTTTGACGGGCAAGTCGCTAGTACATAGTTATATTCTTAGGGAAATCCAGAAACCGTCCATATCCCTTTAAGACATCTTTGTTTTTTTGGTGATCATCATTGGTTCAATTGGCAAAATAGGTAGATGCCTAACCTTTAAGGGGCACATGATCACAGAGATTTCCATTTATTTCTCTTACTTAAAGTCAGTCACTTATTATGTTACGCATATTAAATTGTCCAATATTATACTTTTAGTTTATTGCTTTGAAGCCATTTCTGAACATATTTTGATTAGTTTGTCATTTAGTTTCCCATAAATCATTTCTGTTTTATTTTACTATCATTATTCTGGTTTTGTGCTTTAGCTGAAACATTTTCTTTATTCAAAATGAATTTATCACCATTGGAAGTAAAAGAAGCTGTCAGGCTGTAGATTTATCTTTAGATTATTTTCAATGCTAATTAAGTAACGATTAAACTTAATTCTAAATGTTTCCATTTTGTCTGAATTGAATTGGGATGGGGGCACCGAACTAGTGTTTTATCTACAATTAAAATGAGTCACAATGTAAACTGTGGCAGTCTGAGATTTTCAAATAAATAGACTGACACTAATTTGTTCACAGCTGTAAAATTATTGTCCAAAACTGGAATATGGATAAAATATTGCTTTTTTTATTTTTATTAGTCTAAAGCTTTGCTAATTTCCCATCAGCCACATTATCTGGCTAGCTATGTCCCCATGTTATATGCCACTGAATTAATTTTTTTGTTATAAAATACCTGACGCACCTCCTTCTGAATCGCTACCGTGTAGTGGTGAAGGGGCTTGTGTACCTCAATGAAGCTGTGAGCTATACAATGTAGGGTCACCCAGGATGGGCAGGTCATAGCAGAGAGGCCAGACAAATAACAGTCCACTGGAGAAGGAACTGGCAACGCACTCTAGTATCTTTGCCATTAAAATATTACGTATAAGCACAACCAGACACAAGATGTGACTGGCGTGCTGCGGTCCATAGTGTCACGGAGAGTCAGACATGACCGAACAACTAAACAAAAACATCTGGCGTACATTTTTAAATTAATGCAAAATAGGGATTTTCTTTTTGTTATATGACTTGTGCCCCAGTTCCACTCCTTTTTCTCATTTACTCCTATTGGTTCACAGAGTCCCATTCACCTTCATCTACTATGCCCCCTGTGTTTGCCCATTTAGCCTAGCACACTCAGTTATTATATAGATTGATGATTAGCAGGTTAAACTTTCAATACCTCAATAGCTCTCCTGTTATCCCTTGTGGCCGCCCGCGCAGCAGGAAAGCCTTTGATCTTACACGGCCGGAAGAGTTACAGCTGCAAAGAAGCCAAGGTCGTTATACACCAAAAAGATCCGGCTAGGCTCTTACTTACAAATCCGAGCACCAATTAAGCACATAAAAAAGCCATCCTGTACTTTGATGAGACGTTAAAGTGATTGGAGGTGTTAGAATTCATAGCACAACATTCCCCTACCCTCAAATCTGAAAATCATTTTTATTGTAATTCATGTTCAATTTCCGTGTCCAGAGTCCCACGGGCTTGGAGCACATCAGACCTGCAAAGGCTGCAGGATTAGCCTCTGTCAGGGCCGTAAATGGGTAAAATAGACCCACAGGTCCTGTACTTTTATTAAAAGTGAAAGTGATGTTTGGTCTTAGAATTAATAGCTCAACATTCCCCTACTCTCAAATCTGCAAATAAAGATATTTAATTTCATGTTCAATCTCCGTGTTCTATCTATCATGCAAGCCCGCACAGGTTTGAATAACGAGCTACGGGCTTGGAGGTCAATCTCCCTCCAAGCCCGTACGGGCTTGAGCAAGGACCTACGGCCTTAGGGGTCTTCAGAATAATGTCAGAGTCGCAACGACTGCGGGCTTAAATTTAATATCTAGCCAGGCGCGAATCACGGCCTTGAGACTCAAGGCCGTGACATTGAGGCGCGCTCGCAAGCTGGAAGGGGGGCGGACTAGTCACGATCGGCACAAATCATCCAATAGCGGAATAACGCAGCACGCCACAGGTCTCACAGCCAATCACTTACAGGATAGACCATTTGATTGACAGTGGGAGAGTATGAATATGAAGGACACACGCCCATGCCTCGACTGTGTTGTGATTTCTGCCGAAGTAACACGCAGTTCCCGGAGCTTGGTCGGTTATAGGAGATATGGCTTTATTATCAAGTTGCGGTTTATGTTCTTTTTACGAATTTACAGTTACTACATTTACGGATGTTAATAGGTTTTTGAAGTTTCAGTGGGATATTGTCCAGCAAGAAGTTGTTTACAGGGAGGTAAGTTGCATTTTACATACTTTTCATCCTATCAAGCTGTATTTTATATTCTTTTTAGGTTTTTACACTTCCTACATTTACTGAGTACACTGGAGAGAAGTACAATTGTGTTTTTTATTGTTTATAGGTTTGGAGAGGAGGTGTTTGTGGGGAGAGGAGTTTGGTGGAGGGAGGTAAGTTTTTTTTTTATGTTTCGTATTCTATCTCATACGTTTCTACACTTAAGACCTACACATATTTCCAGATTGGAACACCTATGTGTATTGCAAATATGTGTAAACTGCTTCTTCAATGGGGCTTGACAAGAACCTAGTTCCGGTCTAGCCCAGCAGGACCACGTAGTTCCTACTACCTCTGGTACAGAAGATGGCTTCAGGATAGGTACCACGCCCAGGAATATGTGCAGAGTATAATGCAGATAGGATATTAGTGGCCTCAGACATGGGCCACTCCCCAGACATGATAGAAGCACACAGTAAATTGCTGCATACCTTGTATATATGCGAACTGTAACTGACCCTTCCACATTGGTTATGAAAGTTTGGATCTAGCTTGTTTCATCAGCGCCACTCATTTCCGGAGTGAGAGGTGCTGTACACCCCCGCCACTGCTCTGTCACAGGCTCTGTCCACTTAAGGTTGATTACTACAGTTACAACAATGATATACAAGCAGAAAGGGGACGGTGGGGGGAGCAGGCAAACCCACTAAAACATTTCTTAATTTCTCTTTCTTTTCTTTTCAGGTGGTGATGGAGGGAGAGGAGCAGAGGGGAGAGGAGGGGAAAGTTAGGGAAGAGGAGTGGCAGGGAGTCCCGGGGCGTGGAGGTGGAGAAGAGGAGGGGAGGAGTGAGGAGGTAGGAGGAGGAGAAGAGGAGGAGGAGGAGAAGAGGAGGAGGAGGGAGGAGGAGAAGAGGAGGAGGAGGGAGGGGAGGAGGGTGGAGAGGAGGAGAGTGATTTAGGAGAGGGTCCTCAACCCCAGTCGGGAACAAGAGGCTAGGGAGGAGAATATGGTCCTCCTGGAGGCAATCCGTGACCGCCTGTCATCACCTCGGGGGGGAGGGAAGTTAAGGCTGGGCCCAGGGCTGATGCTTGGCAGCAGGTGCTCAATTTGGTTAATTGTGTGGCGGGCCGTGGACGGAGTCTGCGGTCTATCAAGCACCGTTTCAACGACATCAGGGCCGTGGTGAAGAGGAAGATGGCCCAGGAGGACTAGGGGCGGAGGGTGAACTCCCTGGGACATGAGCATATTGCAAGGGCCATTTTTGCATCCTCTGCCCCAGCTGGAGCTTCAGCCCTGGTGGACCAGAAGGACCCATCCTCCATGGCAGGCGAATATGACATACAGCAACATGCCACCACATGTGCATCACACACACTACACATGTACACAATGACACTGACATGTCAGCTCCATGAAATTAACAAGGGATAGATGGATGCATCATTAAATTCATGAAGCGGACAAATCACTGTCATTCCTGGTCACCACAACATTAATCAAGCAATAGAGCAGGTGTGTCCAAACTAGGTCCTGGTGGGCCACACACATATGCATGGATTTGATGATAATCCTGCTGCGCACAGGTGAGTCAATCGCTTCTTCAGTCATCCTGATTGACTCACCTGTGCACAGAAAGGATATCTTCCAATCCAGGACAGAGTTTGGACACCCCTGTAATAGAGAGTCTATGTATTGGTGTGCCCGCGCAGCCTATGCAGTTACAGACAGCAGCCGTAATACACATAGCGTTGTGAGCCGAGAACCATCAAGAACAGAAACCTATGAATAGATAACAGCTAGTATAAGATAGCTAATCAGAGTTGCAAAGAGAATCGTCCATATTTATGGCTAGATGTCAGATAATTAGAAATGGACACATATCAATGTGATAATCAACATACTAATGACATGTACCTTTCTTCTCTATCTTTCATCTAGGAGGAGGTCTGGATCCTGTGACCAGCCAGAGGCGGCGGGGGCATCAGCCCCCAACCATGTCTGCAGACATGTTTTTGCCTTCTCAACAGCACTCCTCAGTGACCATCAATTGGTGACAGGTTAAACATAACACAACGGGCCTCATTCAAGTGCGATTTGGCCAATTGAATAGGGCTCTTTATAAGCACATAGCATATATTTTTAAACAAAGTTTTTAGTTAGTGAACTTATATCCAAAAGCAAGGTCTTCACTAACTAAAAACTTCTGTAAAAAATATGCTCTGTGCTTATATTCAATTGGCCAAATTGCAATTGAATCAGGCCCGAAATATCACCACCACATAGGCCAAGATCCAAAACTCTGGAACTGGGTTAGATTCAGTTAGTAATGTGACCAATACATTGTCACTAAGGAGTGCTGTTGAGAAGAGATGCTGCAGACCCTATGATGTTTTTAGGCCTTATTTTGTAGGTTTTGTCTTTTTTTGCTTCCTTCTTTTTGTTTTTTCAGGTCGATGAAGGCATCTCCTGCATCTGCAAGCATTGTGGAGGAATTATATGAGGTGTAAGGTTTTCCCAGTGCCTCTCAGGTAGACATGCCTTCAATGACAGCCCCCCTTAACATGTGACTCCCACAATCTTAAAGCTATCATATTGCCAGATATCTCAGACATGCTTGTTGTTAGCTTAAATGTAGACTAATACCGCTATGGTGGACTTGCAAAGTCTCACAATGGCATGTTAATGACAGCCAGCATTAATATATGCACTTGTGAAGCTTGTGATCCTGACCTCAATATTAGTCTGAGAACAGATCTTATGTAAGTGACATTGAATCTGCCTGCTGACCTTTGTGTCCTCTCCATAATAATGGCTATTTGCCCATATTACTGATTATCCACAGACCTAGCTAATGGTTAGTAATGCTTGCAGATGGGAATTAGGTGAGTTGGTATATTGATACAGTATTTAGAACTGTACTGTACATACATTGTGATTCTTTTTTTTTTTTTTGATCCTCCTCCGCCTTTTTTTATTTGACCACTAATTTCAGATTTTTGTTTGGTCAACACATTGTAGGTGTGAAACTGGATTTGATTACACAGTCCAGAGGCTGAATCATCTGTTTCATTGAGCAGATCTAGTTACAAGTTGTAAGTGCTATGCACATAAATGGTTTCTTCAGTTAAATGGAGAGTTTTGCGATGATCCTTTTTTTCATCAGATTCCAGGTGCAGCGGTGTAGTGACCGCATGTGACCCTGGTAGGTGCTATGCATCATGCTTATTCTAGACTGTTAGATTGACCCCTGTAGGTTTCCCCTTTTTTTCAGCCTCTTGCTCTTCCAGGACCCGCCCACACCACACCAATGATATCAATGCAGTTTTGACCACTGCTGATTGTGGTAGTCTGTCTAGCAAATTAAGTTTTGTTATACCGTTATGTGAATGCACAATCTTGACCACTGCTGATTGTGGTATGTGCAAAAAAATAAAGCTTTGTTATACTGTTATGTGAATGCCCTAACTTGACCACTGCTGATTGTGGTATGTGTAAAAAAATAAAGCTTTGTTAGACCGTTCTGACTGTCTGTGTGTTATGAATATTTTGGGTTCTGTGACATCCACATGCATTACATTAGTGTCACATCCCTATAGATGTAAACTGATGAGCCCTAGTTAACATGCAATAGATCAATACATATACAACTGTTGAAGAGTCAGAAAAGCTTTACATATCATATGATTCCAAAAAACACATCTACTAATAATATAGGGTTAATACCCATGACAAGTCTGATTAGCGATACTGTGGAATTGGAACATTCCCCTGTGGGCCTACAATGGATAGGACAGGAGACACTGGAGTGGTTTTCCAGTTCCTTCTCTAGTTGACTGGGATTAGTCTGACCTCTCTGCTAAGATGTACCCACCTACACTGGCCCTACGTAGTATAGCTCACAGCTTCATTGAAGTACACAAACCCCTTCACCAACACCACTTAGCATATGTGTGAATACAGTTAGTTGCCCAATAATGAACACGCATTGGCTAAATATCCTTTGGTTATCATATGTTGTAATGGTCATGCACATGCCAATATGACAAACCATGCTGCAACATGCATAATATGATTAAAGCCACGCTACCCAATTCAATAGCAAGAGTAAAACATGAATCAGGTCATATGAACCCTTTGCCACGCACATGAGCTTTATTGTGATCCCTGAAATCTCTATATAATTGCATATACAACTCGCTCATCACATCTACATTTGGTAATACAATTATTTTGATACTTACACCACCACATGGTAGCAGGGAAACATTTTAATGTATGTTGTTCAGTTCTTCAGTTGTATCCGACTCTCTGTGACCCTATGAGCTGCAGCACATTCAGCTAGGTCTCTGCATGTTATGCTATCTACGGTTTGCATGCTAAATATACTGGTGAGGTTTGTCAGTTCCTTCTCAAGTGGATTGGACCTTGTCTGATCTCTCTGCTATGACGTGCCCACCTACAGTGGCCCTACATGTTATAGCTCGCAGCTTCATTCAGGTACACAAGCCCCTTCACACCACTTAGCAATGCTGAAGGGGACCAGGGGAACATACACAACACATATCTACTCCTCAGGAAGGGCCGCAAGCACAAAGGGAGACTGTCCAGAGGCTCGGGGATCGACAGCAAACTCCCCGCCATCAGGGATAATCTCTGCTACGCCCATCCTGGTGGTAGCCATGTGACAGATGTCTAGTCATTCCCATTTGAAATGTGATGCAGGCCATAGGGTCACAGAGAGTCAGACACAACTGAAGAACTTAACCACATATATTGAAATATTCCCCTGGTACTTGATATATGCCAAGTGGCGGTCTAATTTGGCCACTATTTGTGTTCTCAAATGTGGATGTGATGAGCGAGATGTATATTCTATCGTTGATCAACTTTAGAGCACGCATCGAATGTGCGCTGTCATCTGTGTGCCAAAACATGCACGCAGCAACAATAGCAGGCCCGACAGGAGGCTAGGGGATCTAATGATTAGGATTAGGCTGCTGGGTGTAAGGGTTAGGATTAGGCTGCGGCTACAAGGGTTAGAAGGGTTCATGGCATTAGGCCATATCAATTGTACCCTTTCATCGACGTGCAATAGTCCCAAACCTTATAACTGCGCAATGCTGTCGGTGCGCTCATGTCAGCTACATGTTGTCAAAACACATTTGCTGTGCGTGCCAATGTTGGGGTGACATATTCTATTATAGGGCTGTTTTAGAGGCTACAATGGAACCCGTGAGTGGGAAAGGGTTAATTTGGCCTGAATTCCATGTATGTGTGTTGACCATTCCAACATATGAGGAATATTAAACTAATTTTAACAATTATTAATTTGGAGGCCGTAATGTTTGGGCCTCCATTTTAGAGTTACAGGCTTAAACTCCATGCAGTATGCAAAAACCTTTACAAAATGGATACCTTCAATCTCCAAGCACGTACGGGCTTAATAACGAGCTACGGGCTTGGAGGACATTAACCCTCCAAGCCCGCACGGGCTTTAATAAGGAGCTACGGGCTTGGGGGACATTCACCCTCCAAGGCTTGAATAACGAACTGGATTGAATATATATTGGCTTCTACCATGCTTTCAGTTTGCGGCCTTCAACCTCCGAACCCGTACGGGTTTTAAGAAAGGACGAGCGGGACTTGGGACGGAAAATAAACCGGAAATTAAATATTGGATTTGGGGCGATGTGCAAGCTTGAGAGGGTGTTACTATTAATCCTCATGCCCCCATTATGATGCCTAGCAATTACAGAGCATTTTAGTGCTATATTGAATTTATATTTGCATTCACAGTTTTCCGACTTTGCGGCCTTAAAACACGATTTATGGGCACGCGGGAAACGTTTGCGGCCGATTGTATGATTTGCGGTCGGCCGTAAGGGGGATATCCTTGCAGCACCGTCCATTTGAATAGCAGGGTAGCAGTAGCGCTACACAGGGCCGTAAGATGGCCGCAAGGAGTCGCAGCATTGCGGCCATTTTACGGCCGTTAATTGAATGAGGCCCTGGTATGGAGTAATGTGACATACATTCACTATCATGATTATACACATAACTTCCTATGGCAATTCGCCATCAGCAAGGGGTAGGAATAAAAAAAATTCTGGGAAATATATATATATATATATATATATATATTGAATTTATATATAAATGTATTTAATATAATACATTATACAATAATAGGGACCTTACCCCTGGTGATCCCATCACTCACCAGTAGTCTCCCCTTCACCTCTTGGTCTATAACTGCCTTGATACATGCACTCCAGTCCTACTAAGTTAGCCATTAAAACGTTTAATTCCCACTAAAATATTTTTTTCATGACTTAGTCCCAGGAGATCAAGCAGTGCAGGGGCAGAGTGAGCGAGTACCCTTCCTCTATGTGAAATTATCCTATTGGTTATCCTACAATTGCAAGTCACACTCATTCTCACAGTTACATAGTTACATAGTAATTGAGGTTGAAAAAAGACTTTTAGTCTATCAAGTTCATCCTTTTTTGATCTCCTCTGATCTGCAATATGCAGGCTAATTAATAATTCATCCAGAGGAAGGCAAACAAAAGAAAACTCAGTGAAACTTTGCCAATTGTCTCAAAAGGGGAAAAAAAAGTCCATCCTGTCTCCAGATAGTGGTGATCGAACTCCTCCCTGGATCATTACTTCCTCTCTAGTTATCCAGGAAATCCCTGAATACACTTTTTATTTAAAAATATATCCAATACCTTTATAACATTATCTATCGAATCCGCTGTCACCACCTCCCTTGGTAGAGAATTCTGCAGATTAATCACCCTTACTGTGAAAAGCCATTTACTTTCTTTAAGGTGGAATCTTCTTCCTTCTAACCTCCAAGGATGTCCTCTTGTCAATTAAAAACCTCTTGGCACAAAAAGTTCCCCTGACAAAATAGGGTAATCATATCTCCTCTTAGACACCTTTTTTTTCTTGAGAAAATAAGTCCAATTGGGTTAGTCTTTCCTCATAACTTAGCCCCTTTGTTTCCCTTATTAGTTTTCTTGCCCTTCTCTGTACCATTTCCAGCTCAAAAAAATTCATTTTTATGAAATGGTGCCCAAAACGTTACTCCAAATTCCAAATGAGGGTGTACTCAGGATTTGTATAGTGGCAGAATTATATCTTCCTTTACTTCTATACCCTCCTTAAGACATGCTAATATTTTGCTTGCCTTTGCAGCTGCTGCTTGGGCGTATTTATGGTCTATGCTGCCCTAGGCCGGTTCAGATTTGTGTGTACCAATGACCCAGTTACTACTCCTCCATTCCTCTTGCTAAATGCTATTCATACGTTTACCACACACCTATATGGCAACAGATTCCCATTTGATCCTATGGTGAGCTAACTCCTTCCAGCATTTGCCTCTTTAATCATGCATAAAGATATTATATAATGCGGTTTATAAATTATCTAATAATATAATAATTTATATTTTGTACTGTCACAATTTGCTTCTTCAAGGGGGCTTGATATGAACCTAGATCAAGCCTACCCCAGCAGAATCGTGTGGTTCTTGTTTTCTGTGGCACAAAAGATGACTTCTGAAGAGAGGAATGCCCAAAGGTACAGTCAGAGAATACTCAATACAGGTTACTAGTGGCCTCCGGCAAGACCACACCCCTATTCAGGATACAAACACAAAAACAGCCTCACACTGTGTATATGTGAAACTAGAACTGAACATTTATTGAATCATAGAACCACCATATTTATACTATATCTCCCTAACCACACCCAATGTGTACCTTAGTGTATATGTGTGATGTCAGCACTAAGTTCCATCTGCTTTGCATCCTTGATTACTATAGAAGCTCTTGAGATAAAACTTGCCAGATGTCTAAAGTACATGACAGATGAGCAGGCTAGTTCATCTTTCAAAGTTTGGAGTGCTGCTGTGCAGACAGAGGTCCACTCCACCATTCTGGGCATTTTTTTCTTAGTTAAGTCAGTCAGAGGCTTGGCTATCCCACTGTAAGCAGGAATACATTTGCTGTAATATCCAGTAGTACCCAAGAAAGCCATCACCTGTTTCTTCATCTGAGGGATGGGCCAAGCAGCTTTAGCTTCTACTTTGGCTGGGTCTGGCCTAAGCTTCCCATTCCCCACCCAATGGCCCAGGTACTGCACCTCTGCCTCAGCCCATTGACACTTGTCAGGCCTGATACTCAAATTAGCTCTTCTAATGGTTTGCAAGATGCTGGTAATATGCTGCAGGTGTTCCTCCCAGGTCTGGCTATATCATCCAAGAATGCTTGTGCATATCCCTGGTGCCCTTGTAACAATTTGTCTACCAATCGCTAGAAGGTTGAAGGAGCATTCTTCATTCCAAATGGCATTTCCTTAATATGGTAAAGTTCAAATGGAGGAATGAATGCTGACTTCTCCCTCGCAGTCTCCTCCAAAGGGATCTGCCAGTACCCCTTGGAGAGATCCAGCGTGGTTAAATACTTGGCAGTACCTAAATGTTCTAATAACTCATCCATGCGTGGAATAGGGTAAGTGTCCATTTTGGTTTTATCATTCAGCTTCCCATAATCCACGCAGAAACGAGTTGTGCCATCTTTTTTGGGCACCAATACTACTGGGGATGCCCAGGGACTACTGGATGGTTCGATCACACCTAGTTGCAGCATCTTGGTCAATTCTGCATAGATCCCCCTCCTTACTGCCTCTGGTACCCTATAGGAATGTTGTTTCAAGAGAGGACGACCTTCTGTCAGTGCTGTATGCTTAATATTCTAATTTGCATTGTGCTTGATAATGGTGGGGGGATAAAACTACAAAATAATGCTGGGGATAGGTTGTGCTTGCTTATTTATGTGTTTGCAAAACAGTGTGTTGCTGATTAGTATGTTAAGCAGCTAATAAGTATTTGTGAGACGTATAAATGCAGCACAACTAATGGTAACTATCTGTATAAAAATGGCTATTACAATGTATAGCCAGTTTTTTATGCTCTTTAAGAAAATACCTGATTTGAGGGTGACAACGTTAACTGAAGTGAAAAAATTACATTAATGATATTTTTCTCTGGTAAAAACTAGTTTATTGTCTAAGTGTCATATCTAATTATTCCTTGTACATATTTGATTTGTCATTTAGTTTTACATAAATAATATTCTGTTTTACTAAAATTATTCTCCTTATGTGGTTGAAATAATTTTTTTCAGACAAAAAAAAATGAACACTGCAGGAAAAAAATGAAACTGACAGGATCTAGATTTATTTTTATATTATTATTAATATAAAAATTATAATTATATATGATTATATAAAAGTATTTTAAATAATAATAATAATGTATTCATTTGTAATAAAAACACACTGCGACATATGAACAAATGACCGCTTTCAGATGAAAAGAAAGAAATGTAATGAGAAATAAAGCTAAACTTAAGTAATACTTTAATTATCAGCTGATGTACATATATATAGCCATACTAGCCACACATAATGCTAAATTATAAAAATACACTGTTATATGTGTGTGAATCTTTTGTTTGAGTGTTATCACACAATAGACCAACTATTACTTCTCAGTAAATGATTTCAAGCAATTATCACTGCTAATCACTAGCACATTATGGGGTGTAGCTGCTTTCATAATCTGCAGTTTTTTCACAAATGATGCCTGTTTTGCAAACAGTGCTAAAGAGCACAATTATACAGGATGGATTAAACCACAGCCAGAAGACATAATTATGCCGGGAAAAGGTAAAACAAAACATTTGGAAGTCTCTGCTGGACCCTGGAAACATTCATGACACACTGGTGGCCGTTTCCATTTCTTGAGAACTCTGGTTGCACTTATAGATGCAAACCTCCTGCTTCTTGGGAAGGTGTTTGGTGTTAATTTAAGTCTGATCCAATTATTTGACAAAGACCTCTAACTTCTCACTCATCCCCCATCCGTCCCTCTACTGAAACTGTTAATCAAATGTTAATTTGCTGCAAAAATGTGCTAATTAGTGTCACTTTATTATTGTTTGTTTATGTGGTCCCCAATGTTATTATACAGTCAGATCCCCTCCCCAATCCTAATCAAGTTCAGCATATTCTAAATGACAAATTATTTGCACATAAACGTTTAGTTCACATGCAATACATTTAATGGTACATAATAGCCAGGTTAGCATGTCTTTCCCAATTACGTATATTTATACACACTTAAAATCACTCTTAATATTGCCAGAGATTATATTAGCTACTCGCAATCTGATTACGAGTTACCGGCCCACAATCACTATGGGCCAGCCAAAGATGCAAAACTGGCCATTGGTTTTATCACAGCTTGAACATTACAAGCTCTAAAAATGAAAGTTATACAAAATTGATATTTTATTAGACCTGTAGCTCTAGCCCACAAATAACGTCTGACTCGCAAGTGAAAAACAGTATCAAGTTTCTGTCAAACACATTACGAGTACAAAATAGGACTCGCAAGGGGTTTTTCAAACAACTATTAGCTGTAACAGCAATTAAACACACAATACTGTACTTTAAAAGCACAGGAAGGCATGGAAAGACATAATTAATTGCACAACAATCTCAAACCACAAATATGCAATTAAACATATTTTTTTATGTTATTTCTGAGTAATATCGATCCCTGGACTCAAGGGGTTAATACATATTATGAAACCCACATGGACTAGAACAGATGATCTAATGCATTTTATAGATTGCTTGATTGCGAGCCTGATCAACAAATATTACTTACTGGCACTAATTCATTCTTTGCTTCCGATTTCAGAATACGCCTAATTTACATGTTTTACTGATTAGATCATGTTAGCACGCCCCTGAAATCCTACTTAAAAAGGCAAGGTTTACGAGTTTAGGCTTAAGGAGGTATATTGCGAGCTGGAGTCAATAGAATACATCTAAACACTTAGAGAAAAAACACCTGCAGCTAAATTTACTAGTATGAGGCATTTGCAGACTTCTAATAGAATAGGGCCCTATGTTTTCACAGCTACCATCTGTACTATAAGACAGTTCCATGCATATACTACTCTTTATGTAAAGTAGTACTCCTAGTTCCCTCTTTCAAACCACTGAAAACCCTTTGAGGGCATTGTCCAAGCTGCCCTTGGGATCCCATTGGAGTAGGGCCTGGCCCGCATTGCTCATAACATATCTCTGACACTGTGTTTCATTCAGTGAAGTGAAACATAGTATAAAGACAATTTTTGTTAGAAAGCAGAAGTAAATTGAAAAAATATTTTAGGAAAAAATGGTTTCTGCAGAGATACCTATCCATTCCCTAGAGACGTGAAATCAAAACTATACATGGATATCAACACAGTTTGAGTAGTAATTGGAACAATGGGGAAAATCCATTGGCAGGTATAGCGTGACTTGAAATTCGAAAAATGGGACAAAAAAGAAATCCAGCAAAATAAGAGAATTTAAAAATAATGTTACAAATAAAGTGAATGAATGCAGAAAATGTGGGTAGTATTCAATTAAATAAAGACAAGTATAAAAATGTGTAAAGATGTACGTACAAAGAGAAGGCCAACAATTCAACATACAATTAGATAGGTAACACCGGGCTAGGCAGAAGTGAGGTTCAGGTTAACTGCAGCATTTTCAGTCCCTTAGTTTTCAATCTTATATTAAAATCTGCTGTTGTTTCTCAGATGATACAAAAAATCCTTTTGACAAAGAAAAGTTACTACAGTTCTTAGGTGATCACTTAGTCCATCCAGTTGGTGGTTGGTAGCTGCAGATGAGGTGGTGTTGAAACATAATGATGTTAGCGTTGGGTTAGTCATTGTAGTAGCAATCACTGTAGCAATGTCTCCACGCGTTTTCCTCACTGTAGGGCTTCTTCAGGAGCTGCTTTCAACTGGATAGACTAAAGGATTGTGTATCACTAGTTTGCACAGAAGATCTTTTAATATTATTTAAGAAACAACTTTGCTTTTTGATATATGATTCTACATTTTGACACTTTAACATGAGTATTAGCCCACTAACAAAAAATATATTATTATTAAACATAACTTTTATGAGTGTATACATACAATTCACATGACATCAGATGGAGAAACATCCAAAAATCCTTAGTCATAAACATTACATTTTAGAATAATATATTTTCTATTATTTAGAAAGTGAGTGCAATGTAGAGATTAATTTTTCTCTTTCTCTTTTAAAGTATGTTAAACTCTGTGCCCCACTGATTCATTTGTGATTCCAGATATTTGCTAATATAACTTCAGGTGGCATGTTGAGTGCGTTGCATGAACATGATAGTGCTCACCGCACACGGATTAGTTGGATACAGTGGCCCCTTACCCAAGAGGCGTTATGAGAGATATATGAAATTAGGGGGATCAAATTAGGGTATATGAGGAAGCCTTTATATGTATTCTATTTATTAATAGATATGTAGTTGAGAGATACACCTGGCGTGCTGTGGTCAATAGAGTCACAGAGAGTTGGAAGCGACTGAACGACTACACAACAACAAAGTTGGATCTAAGTTTTTCTTCTTCAACAAGGTTTACATATTCATCTCATCCATCACACCAGCATTACATTTACTGTAGGTGAGTGGTATCTTCAAAGGAGCACATCCCTGTCTTATTGTGATATAACCAGGCACTATTCAGCACAGCGGTGAGTACTGCTCTTTGTAAATAGGCTGCATTATTGAAAGATGCCAACTTCCATGTAAACATTAAAACTATAGGTAACAACAAGTGCTGTATCAACAAAACATTATTTAAAAAATTGCATTTTTCTACAGTAAATGTATGTGTAAAGTAGATCAAATGCCTCAGGAGCTTATCTGTAATTAATGGCAATGATCTCTCATTAACCAAAGATATGGATGTCGGTTTGCGGGGAGATAACAAAAGGCTGACTGACAGTTCAAAGTAAAAAATTACATTTTAGTTTACTGGAGGAAAATAAATGTTTATATAACATTCAGTGGATACAGTACTTCCTATTACCTACTGAATTACACCATATATGGAACCTCCTCTGCGTCACTTTAAAGGCTGCAAAATCCACAGGATGTAGTGTCCCACTTCCGGGTCCTATGTTTATGTATTTAGCAGTGATTTAAATAGATTTTCTTAGTATTAATAGATGTTCAGTGTTATGCATAGGTGGATGGATGGCGCATAAACCTTGGAGCACCCTACATCCATTGTCCTATGAAAATGGTGGATTTTCCTTTATGGGAATTTGGGCTACTTGAAATCTTTTGTTTTCTCAGCTATCTGAAAGAAGGCTCTTGCCCTCTTTGAGCCACATTCAATTGAGGTTTCGGAAGATCTCTAGGCCCGTAAGTGAAGTTGAAAGTTTTTTTGCTATTCAATTGGTGTCTTTTTGCGGGCTCCAATCGGCTTCCGAGTCACGCGCGTGAAAATATTGCGATGGTTAAACTCGTAACTTAAAGCCTCCAGAAGCCTTTGAGCTTTTACTTTCTCAACGTTAAAATCGCAAATTGCTATTCAATTGCTCAATTTCCCAAGCCCGCAAATGTTTTCACACCCGTAAACGGTGAATGAAGGAGAAAATCCCACGAGTGCTAGAGAGGACCCGCAAGGGGTTAAACACATATTCATAGCACTGTAAATGCAGATAAAAATCACTACTGCACTGTAAATAACGGGGAAGCGATGACAGACATTAGAATTAATCGCACAACAGTCTCAAGCTCGCAAATCAGCAGGAATTTACAATTATATGTATGTGTCATTTTGGGGATAAATAGGTTGTAAGTGACTGTTAAGAGACTACCTATAGTGAAAAATATAATGCAATCTAGATTTACTGTATGCTAATAACAATAAATTGCTAAACTCTAGATTCCTTGTTCCTGCACACACAGAAAACAGACAGAAGTGCATGACAGTGTCTGGAGATGAACAATTTGATTTATTTGCTAAAAACAGCAGGCCAGTGTCCAGAATAGCTGCTTCTGATAAGTATTGCCATTTACTGATAGGAACTGATTTGTCAGTGTCACTATCAGAGGGGAGGTATAAAATAACCATTTATTTTTCTTAAAGAACCAATGGAATGGTTCAGCTTTAATAAAGTTAGAAAAACTAATTGTATAATGTTTTCTATGAAAATAAATTAATTGTATCCTCTTAGTATAACTATAAAATAAATTTCACATACTTCTAGAAGCCCAAAGAGTAACAGTATCTCACCTTCTATAACTGCCACTTTCTTCATGTTTTCTATCATGTGGGGAGCCATGTTTCACAGCTTTGAATTACGGATACGCTGAGAGGGCTGAGTTTCACTCCACAAGTGTCTCACGATGTCTTATGTTACTCTACTACATACAAACATACATACATTTGTGCAGCATGAGACAATGATGTGAAGCCCCTCCCTGTGGGCATGGCTTTAGGTCACCGCTGTGCAACACAGCACACACTTGCATGAGAGTGAACAGAAAGAAAGCAGGCAGTTACAGAAGCCGAGAAACTTTTACTCCCTAGGTTTCTTATAAGTAAGTGAAGTGTGAATTCTGTATGACAATTAAATGTACGTGGATAATCAATTATCACCTAGTGAAATCATGCCATAGGAGTCAATTTTAGTAGTGAAGATTAGTATAAACAATTTTTCAATATAATTGCCCAGGGCCAGACTGGACTGTTTTAGACTAGGGCTGGGACTGGCAAGAAGTCACCCTGTTTATTGTTATAGTTATGTATTTTTGTATTACTTATGGTTAAAATGACATATAAATTGTATGTACAGTGCGGGAAAAAGTATTTGATCCCCTGCTGATTTTGAACGTTTGTCCACTGACAAAGAAATGACCAGTCTATAATTTGAATGGTAAGTGTATTTTAACAGTGAGAGACAGAATAACAAAAAAAACAAACAAGAAAAACGCATGTCAAATCACATATTATAATTGTCTAACTACGATTCATCGTCACGCTGCGTTGCGTAGTGCGTACGACTTAGCGATGAGCGCCGCAGGCGCTCATCGCCTGGCGAGCCGTTAAACCGCTCTGTTGCGTAGTGCGTACGACTTAGCGATGAGCGCCACAGGCGCTCATCGCCCGGTGAGCCTTGCGCAGCGAGGCGTTAAATCGTAGCACTTTGGCAATGAGCGCCGCAGGCGCTCGTTGCAGGCGAGCCGTTAAATCATAGCACTTTGGCAATGAGCGCCGTAGGTGCTCATTGCAGGCAAGGCGAGTCGTTATGTTAAATCGTAGCACTTTGGCAATGAGCGCCGCAGGCGCTCGTTGCAGGCGAGCCGTTAAATCACAGCACTTTGGCAATGAGCGCCGTAGGTGCTCATTGCAGGCAAGGCGAGTCGTTATGTTAAATCGTAGCACTTTGGCAATGAGCGCCGCAGGCGCTCGTTGCAGGCGAGCCTCGCACAGCGAGGCAAACCGTTAAATCGTAGCACTTTGGCAATGAGCGCCACAGGCGCTCATTGCAGGCGAGCCTCGCATAGCGAGGCGAGTCGTTATGTTAAATCGTAGCACTTTGGCAATGAGCGCCGCAGGCGCTCATTGCAGGCGAGCCTCGCATAGCGAGGCAAGCCGTTAAACCGTAGCACTTAAAAAAAAAAATATGAGGTGAAAAAAATTACAAGATAAGCGGCGGAACAAAAACAGTAAAAAAAACACTAAATACACACTAAAAAATAAAACAAAGGTCACTTACAGCATGGGGAACCAGGCAGGACGTCTGGAAGTGAGTTGGAACTGCAATTTAGATAGATTTAGCCGAGTTACAAAGATCGAAAATCGGCTAAGCGAGAAAAAAATATCCGCCGAAAAAAATGAAAACGAGGCTATACTACTACGAACTGCGTAAAACACAGTCACAGACGTATGTCTTTGAAAAACAAAGAGATAAAGGATGCGGATTAACCGCGCAATGAGTAAAAAGACAGTAGTGAGTACAGTTTACGAAACACAATTACAGATTTACGCATTAACACAGATTTAACGACTTTGTCTCGCGCAACATCGGATTTCCCGCCTAAACCAACGCATTTGATGTGAAATATAAGTTGCAAGTTACAAAAAAAAAGTTGTATTTATTTTAAGAAAAAGGGACAAATGTAGCGTCATGTTGTGTGGCAAACACATTTCACTACATTTAATTTTTAGTGACCGTCATTTGACCGTTTGACCATATTTACTGTTAAACCGTAGTACTTTAGCGGGCTGAGCGATGAGCGCCGCAGGCGATCATTGCCCGGCGAGCCTCGGGCAGCGAGGCGAGCCGTTAAACCGTAGTACTTTGGCAATGAGCGCCGCAGAAAAAATGCTGCACGAACAAAACGAAAACCAGGCAACAGCACTATAACCACGGAAAACACGTACCGATAATCCGCTAAGACGCATACCACACATTATCCGCCATTTTAGGATAATGCGGAAGTACACAGTTACGTTAACGGTTTCGGATCGCGCACGCACACTATTACACTGCACACGTTCATCACGCTTACACAGTACCTCCACACCACTAATGCTACTGCAACATCAACACAGATTGCCAGCTCTTCAACACAATGCATAAAAATACGTACATTCATTTATTAATTTGATTTCTATATTTCAGTAGTACACAGAAAACAACATTAGCTACCTTACAATTCCATATGTATATTAATAACTAAACAACTTTTAAAACATACACATCTGATTGCCGTCATTTTTTTGACGGGCAATACGCTAGTAAGTTCTAAATTGATTTGCAGGTCAGTAAGGGGAAAAAAGTATTTGATCCCCTATCAATCAGCAAGATTTCTGGTTCTCTTAAAGGGAGTGCTCCTAATCACAGTTTGTTACCTGTATAACTGACACCTGTCCACAAAAGCAATCAATCAATCAGATTCCAAACTCTCCACCATGGCCAAGACCAAAGAGCTGTCCAAGGATGTCAGGGACAAGATTGTAGACCTACACAAGGCTGGAATGGGCTATAAGACCATCGCCAAGCAGCTTGGTGAGAAGGTGACAACAGTTGGTGCTATTATTCGCAAATGGAATAAAAACAAAATAACTTTCAGTCTCCCTCGGTCTGATGCTCCATGCAAGATCTCACCTTGTGGAGTTTCAATGATCATGAGAATGGTGAGGAATCAGCCCAGAACTACACGGGAGGATCGTGTAAATAATCTCAAGGCAGCTGGGACCATAGTCACCAAGAAAACAATTGGTAACATACTAAGCTGTATTACTAAGCACTGAATTCCCGCAGTGCCCGCAAGGTCTCTATGCTCAAGAAATCACATGTACAGGCCCGTCTGAAAATTGCCCAATGAACATCTGAATGATTCAGAGGCGTACTGGGTGAAAGTGTTGTGGTCAGATGAGACCAAAATAGAGCTCTTTGGCATCAACTCAACTCGCTGTGTTTGGAGGAGGAGGAATGCTGCCTATAACCCCAAGAACACCATCCCCATGGTCAAACATAGAGGTGGAAACATTATGCTTTGGGGGTGTTTTTCTGCTAAGGGGACAGGACAACTGCACCACATCAAATGGACAATGGACGGGGCCATGTACCATCAAATCTTGGTTGAGTACCCCCTTCCCTTAGCCAGGGCATTGAAAATGAGTCATGGATGGGTATTCCAGCATGACAATGACCCAAAACACACAGCCAAGGCAACAACGGTGGGGTTACATACTTATTTCCCTCATTGACCTGCAAATCAATTTATAACTTTTTTGACATGCGTTTTTCTTGTTTTTTTTTTTTTGTTATTCTGTCTCTCACTGTTAAAATACACCTACCATTAAAATGTTAGACTGATGATTTCTTTGTCAGTGGACAAACATTCAAAATCAGCAGGGGATCAAATACTCCCTCCCCCCCCCCCCACTGTATTTTGATTATGTTACAGTGTGGTTATCTGATGATGACTTACCTGACCCCTCCTGAATAAACAAACACAGGGGGTCTTGGGCAGATAGAACAGATAGTCTGCGTGTTTACAGCAAATGGTTATAGTTAATATAATCACCAGGATAGCCTTAAGTCCTGACCTCATCAGGTGTACAGGGTTTCCTAGTAAGCAGGGGCAGCCTATTATGTTACAGTGTTGTTATCTGGTGATGACTCACCCAGCCCCACCTAAATAAACAAAACACAGGGAGTCTGGGGCAGATAAAACAGATAGTCTGATTGTTTACAGCAAATGGTTATAGATAATATAATCACCGGGATAGCCTTAAGAAGTACAAGGTTTCCAAGTAAGCAGGGGCGGCCTATTTTTAATGGGTCCCTCTTCTATGTACCTAAGAATGAGACGACCTGTGATTGGCTAGCCGGTGTGCCAGTAAATTGTATAAAATGTGACAATTAATAAAGGTATGTCAGTTGTGTCTGGACTTACATAAACAAGATGTAAGTGTGATTATGTGCATTAATCCTAATTCTAAGGGATCTTTTGTTGTTCCTAATATCCTGGTCTGTGAAAGCAAGCTCCTGGGCGTGGTACTAGTCTTTGGTCCATCTTTTGCTATCAGAGGTGTAAAAGGACTGCACAATTCTGCTGGATAGGTTTGAACCATTTTTTTACCAAGTTCAATTGAAGTATCAGATCGTAACATAATATAATATAAAAAAGCTGTTTTCTAGCCCCGGCCAAGCCCCACTGTCTCTGGTTCCTCTTATTGTTTTCTCTCAAAATCTTGGTGAAAGACAGAAGCCTGAAGTGTCCGTTCTATAGAATACAAATGTGTATGGAGTATTATGCATTCATTCATTGTATATATCTTTAAACCTTGTTTATACTTCATACAGAACAGAGGTAACACTTTGCAATAGTACATTTTGGCCATTTTGAGTAGCCTCATCCTAAAAGATCAGGAATTTAGGCTATCTTTACCAAGTCAGAAGGGAATTTTCTAAATCAAATTGACCAAACAAATGATCATCCAGAACTAAATAAAAACATTAGCGCTTATTGGATCAAAACAAAGGTAATTAACCCATTTTACTTTAGCCAAACTCAATATACACCGAGTTCTTGTACTCACAACCAATCCATAAGATGCACATGGTCAGTAGTAAATACATTGCTGAATTTGACCTTTCTGCTTCCATAGACCTGCTTTGTAATACCATAGTTGGAAGAATGCAAGAGATGAAAAGAGAGAGAGAAAAGGAGAAGAGAAGAGAGGAAAGAGGAAGATAAATAAGGGAGATGGAGACAGAGAAGAGAGAAATAGAAACATTATTTTCATAAAGAGAGAATAGAGTGAGAGAGTATATACGTTTTGGCTCCTAGAGGTAAACAGAAAGAGGGGATATGGTGCAGATAGAAGAAAAAAAGAGTATGATATATTTAAGGTTGTGTCTGTTCCTATCCACACCATCCCTTAGTAGAAAGTATCACATCCTCACATTGGTTTTATTGCTCACCTTGGAAGAGGCCATTGTTAGTTACAGGAAAACAACCATAAATGTGGACAAGTGTGTAGCAACCTTGTCCTAGCAAGGACTTATGTGCAATGGGTGTGTCTTGATATGTTATTATTTCTCAATACTGACCATGACCCTTCCATTTTACTGCTGCCTTTCCTTGACCTTCTGGCTTTTCTGATGTTTATCCTTTATGCTGCCAAATCCAACCTTCTTCAAGTAGTCCTGACACTGATACTTACAAAGCACATCGGCATGAAAGTGTAATAGCCAGAGATCTTCCTTGGTCAGCATCAGAATTAATTAATATGTATCTGGGAGAGCTAAAAGTCACCCTATACCCACCGCCTTGGAATTCATTGAGCAAATATTTTGCATGAGAATCATCACACCAAGATATATATATATATATACATATATATATATATATATATACATATACATACAGTGGAGAAAAAAGTATTTGATCCCCTGCTGATTTTGAACGTTTGTCCACTGACAAATAAATGATCAGTCTATAATTTTAATGGTAGGTGTATTTTAACAGTGAGAGAAAGAATAACACAGAGGTTAGACGTTTCTTGTAGTTGGCCTCCAGGTTTGCACACATCTCAGGATTGATTTTGTCACACTCCTCTTTGTAGATCCTCTCCAAGTCATTAAGGTTTTGAGGCTGATGTTTGGCAACTCTAACCTTTAGCTCTCTCCACAGATTTTGTATGGGATTAAGGTCTGGAGACTGGCTAGGCCACTCCAGGACCTTAATGTGCTTCTTCTTGAGCCACTCCTTTGTTGCCTTGGCTGTGTGTTTTGGGTAATTGTCATGCTGGAATACCCATCCAGGACCCATTTTCAATGCCCTGGCTGAGGGAAGGAGGTTCTCACCCACGATTTGACGGTACATGGCCCTGTCCATCATCCCTTTGATGCGGTGCAGTTGTCCTGTCCCCTTAGCAGAAAAACACCCCCAAAGCATAATGTTTCCACCTCTATGTTTGACCATGGGGATGGTGTTCTTGGGGTCATAGGCATTATTCCTCCTCCTCCAAACACGGCGAGTTGAGTTGATGCTAAAGAGCACGATTTTGGTCTAATCTGACCACAACACTTTCACCCAGTATGCCTCTGACTCATTTAGATGTTCATTGTAAAACTTCAGATGGGCCTGTACATGTGCTTTCTTGAGCAGGGGGACCTTGCGGGCGCTGTTGTGTTACCAATTGTTTTCTTGGTGACTATGGTCCCAGCTGCCTTGAGATCATTAACAAGATCATGTGGTTCTGGGCTGATTCCTCACCATTCTCATGATCATTGAAACTCCAGAAGAAGAGATCTTGCATGGAGTATCAGACCAAGGAAGACTGGCAGTTATTTTGTGTTTCTTCCATTTGCAAAACATCGCACCAACTGTTGTCACCTTCTCACCAAGCTGCTTGGCGATTGTAGCCCACTCCAGCCTTGTGTAGGTCTGCAATCTTGTCCCTGACATCCTTGGACAGCTCTTTGGTCTTGGCCATGGTGGAGAGTTTGGAATCTGATTGATTGACTGCTTTTGTGGACAGGTTTCTGTTATACAGGTAAAAAGCTGAGATTAGGAACACTCCAGCTTATTACCTGTATAAGAGCCAGAAATCTTGCTGATTGATAGGGGTTACATACTTATTTCTCTCACTGACCTACAAATCAATTTATAACTTTTGTGACATGCATTTTTTCTTGGGGTTTTGTTTTTGTTATTCTGTCTCTTGCTGTTAAAATAAACCTACCATTAAAATTATAGACTGATCATTTATTTGTCAGTGGACAAATGTTCAAAATGAGCAGGGGATCAATTTTTTCTCTCCACTACTGTATATGTATATATATATATATATATATATATATATATATATTTGTGGTAAGCCCCCTCTCCCCAAGTTGCTTTTTGGTGGCTGGAAGCTACGCCTGTTTGGTCTGCTATGAAGGCCAAGGGCTTATGGGTTAGTTTAGGATAAGGGAGTGGAGGTAGGAAACACAAGAAATGTGTGCACAGGGCTAGGCTTTTGAAGGAGTGGGGGGAGAGGGAACCTCCAACAATCCCAGATAATTAACTGAGGTATATATATGTGGACTAATGTGGTAAGTGAGGTTCCTCTGGGTTCAGTATTAGGTCTTCTTTTTTTAACACATTCATTTATGACTTTGAGGTGGGGCTGGAAGTAGTGTCTTCATTTTTGCTGAGGACACGAAGTTGTGCAAGGTAATTAAATCAGATAATGATGTACTTTCCCACCAAAGGGATTTGCATAAAATAGAGCAATGGGCATCTAATGGCAGATTAAATTTAGGTGTAAAGTTATGCATCTGGGAAAGAAAATGCCATGCAATTTATAATCTTAATGGAGCAAATTTAGGGGTATCAGATATTGAAAGTGATTTGGGAGTACTTGTGGACAACCACCTATGTAACATTGCTCAATTCCAAGCAGCATCTGCTAAGGCAAATAACATATTAGCATGTATTGAGACGGGTATAGAAGCAAGAGAAGCAAATATAATTCTACCACTATACAAATCCCTAGTATGCCCTCATATGGAATATGGAGTACAATTTTGGGCACCACTTCATAAAAAGGACATTTTAGAGCTGGAAAAGGTACAGAGGAGGGCAACAAAACTAATAAGGGGAATGGAGGGGCTAAGTTATGAAGAAAGACTAACCAAATTAAATGTATTTTCTCTAGAAAAAAGGCGTCTAAGAGGAGATATGATTACCTTATATAAATACATCCAGGGTCGGTATAAAGCTTTGTCAAGGGAGCATTTTGTGGCAAGAGGTTTTCAACTGACAAGAGGACATCCCTTGAGGTTATAAGTAAAAAGATTCCACCTTAGAGAAAGAAAAGGGTTCTTCACAGTAAGGGTGGTTAATCTGTGGAATTCTCTACCAAAGGAAGTGGGGACATCAGATTCGATAGATATATTTAAAAGGGGACTGGATACATTTTAAATTTAAAAGGCCATTCAGGGTTATCCTGGTTAATTAGAGAGAGAGAGAGTATTGATCCAGGTAGACGATTGGCTAAGTTTCACTTGTTTTTTTCTTCTGTTTGCCTTCCTCTGGATCAAGAAAATAATAATCTGCATATTGCAGATCAGAGAAGATCTTAAAAGGTTGAACTTCATGGACTGAAAGTCCTTTTCAATCTCAATTACTATGTAACTATATAATATACAGTATATATATAAAAGAGAGAGAGAGAGAAGAAATATTTTACTATGTGTTATCTCTAACTCTATCCTGTGGGTCCGTCACCTTTTAAGCAAACATCAGTGTTAGGTCGAGGAATCAGAAATATTGTGTGAGATAAATGCAGGAAGTGCAATGGCAGGGGCAAAATGGATAGTAAGAGAGAGTCACCCTAATCCTGGATCATGTTGGTCTTTTGAAATCAGTTGTTTGCAAATTTACTTTTGATCCACATGCCTCTGAATAAGCACTACTATATTATATATTGTGAAACGCGTTAAGCGTATTGCCTGAGTATCATATCTTCCATGCAATCAAATTGAACTTTTAACCTGCTATTAACTTTGTGCGCTAAACCTTGACATTTGCGTCTCAGGTCTGCCCGTTTGTAGGTGGGATCTGCTAGTCACTTCCCTCACCATAATGGGCACCAGACTGCTGACTTTATATATATATATATATTATATATATATATATATATATATATATATAATTACTGTATATATTGATGGCAGAGGTCCAAATCTAGAGAGACCCTCTATGCTGCCTTTGTACACTCACCTCTCTAATAACCAGGGAACCCGTAATGCAGAATAACATTTCTAGCTAAATAATTTACATCTAATTGACTCCATTGACTAGAAGTGTTACTTTGGCAGCGCTGAGCAATATCTGGTTTATTTTCTTCGACAGTTACCATATTAATGATAATGTTTATTGATTTCTTTATGAGCTTCAATGTCTTATTCCAAAATGATTGAATATAGGGGCATGACCACAAAATCTCTCTAGTGTCCAAAATCTCTCAAGCACGTTCTTGATAACCTGTTACTATAAATGTCTGTTGTCTACTGAATAATATTTTATAGGCTGTGCCCCCCAAAATACTAAAAGACCAACTGAAATTAATTACTACAGATCAGTATTAATTCCTTCCTTCATTTTTCATGGCTTCTGATTTATAAATTATGTGGACCTTCTTCACAGATATAGAGAAACAGTGCCTTGCAAAAGTATTCACCCCCCTTGGCATTTTTCATGTTTTGTTATTTTTTTGCCTCACAACCTGGAATTAACATGGATTGTTTGAGGATTTGCATCATTTAATTTACAGAACGTGCCCACAATTTTGGACACAATAACAAAAAAAGTAAATGTGCATTTTCATCTTGTGAACAGCAATCTTAAAGTCTGACCACAGATTTTCTATTGGATTAGGGTCTGGGCTTTGACTAGGCCATTCCAACACATTTACATGTTTCCCCTTAAACCACTTAAGCGTTACAGGTTTTGCTCAAGAATATCCCTGTATTTAGCACCATCCATCTTTCCCTCAACTCTGACCAATTTCCCAGTCCCGGCTGCTGAAAAACATCCCCACAGAATGATGCTGCACCACCATGTCTCACTGTGGGGATGGTGTTCTTTGGGTGATGTAATGTGTTGGGTTTGCTCAAGATATAACGTTTTCTTTGATGACCGAAAAGTTCAATTTTAGTCTCTTTAGACCAGAGCACCTTCCTCCCTACGTTTTGGGAGTCTCCCACATGCCTTTTCGCAAACTCAAAACGTGCCATTTTGTTTTTTGCTGAATGTAATGCCTTTCTTCTGGACACTCTGCCATAAAGCCCAACTCTATGGAGCGTACGGCTTATTGTCGTCCTATGTACAGATACTCCAGTCTCTGCTGTGGAACTCTGCATCTTCTCCAGGGTTACCTTAGGTCTCTGTTCTGCCTCTCTGATTAATGCCCTTCTTGCCCGGTCCGTGAGTTTTGGTGGGCGGCCGTCTCTTGGCAGATTGGCTGTTGTGCCATGTTCTTTCCATTTGGTTATGATAGATTTGATGGTGCTTTTGGGGATCATCAAAGATTTGGATATATGTTTTTTTATAACCTAACCCTGACTTGTACTTCTCAACAACATTGTCCCTTCCTTGTTTGGAGAGTTCCTTTGTCTTCATGGCAGTGTTTGGTTAGTGGTGCTTCTTGCTTAGGTGTTGCAGCCTCTGGTGCCTTTCAAAAATGTGTGTATATGTAATGACAGATAATGTGACACTTAGATTGCACACAGGTGCACATCATTTCGCTAATTATGTGACTTCTGAAGGTAATTGGTTGCACCAGAGCTTTTTATCTACTTCATAACAAAGGGGGTGAATACATACGCACATGCCAATATTCTGTTTTCTGTTTCTAAAAAATAGTTCTATGTATATATTTTTCTCATTTCACTTCACCAACTTAGACTATTGTGTTCTGATCCATCACAGAAAATTCAGATTAACAAAACATTGAACTTAAGGCTGTAATGTAACAAAAAAGGTAAAAAGTCAAGGGGGTGAATACTTTTGCAAGGCACTGTATGTTTACGTACATCTTTTTGTATAGTAAATAGATTTATGTAAACATATTTTTTTAAATATCTAACAGTCATTTTAACAGCAACACTCCCCACACTCTAAACCCATGAATTCATCACTGCAACATCATGTAGAGGAGTTAAAATCAAGTGGAGAATCCACAAAAACATTTTCCATTTGAATATATTTCTACTGATTTTTAATTGATTTTATAAGCTTTCAAAGTCCTTAAAGTGTCTAATTATCTTGGTTTTATCTTTAGTTCAGCTGCACTTGCAGACTTATTGAAATGATATGGTGAAAACACTGCACAAATTACAAGTTTTCTCTAGATGCTTATATACTGTCTTAATTCTAAAAATAAGTTTGCATTTCTTGAGAGTAATGCTTGCATTTCCTTATGCAAACAACCTGTTAGTGGGAAGGGGTGTGGTGTCAACTTCAATCCAGTTATCTAGCAAAGCCTCTTTACCTCTCCCTGTTCCTTCCTCCCTTATTTCCTTACCTCCATTGTTGGATAAAAATCACAGTCCCATGATCAGGAAGTGATGTAACAAAGCCAAAATGGATTCCTGCATTAATAAACAGAGTTTAAAAAAAAAATGAATCCCAATAAATATTTTTATGTGCATGGCTTATATAGCTGCTAATGTCGTTATTTTGTTACATACTTGACCAACAAGTGTTTTTTTATGGAACTGCAAAGATCCTATGTGTTATTCAAGAGAAGGTTACAGTGGAAACAATTTAGAAGGGAAAATACACTTGTAATGTGTAAAAGGAGTCACATCTTGGTGAACCGTTTTGATACACACAGGGTTAATGTTTCCATATTAATGTTTTATATAAATGTTTTAATCTTCAAATTAATTTACATATGAAGTTTACACAAAAAAATGACACAAAAAAAGCGTCACGGAAACGATTCTAACCTTCTTGATCCTCCTTTTTTCTCACTGTATTCTCCCCTGCTTGCTGTCATTTTTCAACTTAAGCCACACCCACATATTACCAGTGTAATGCAGTACCAGGCAGATACACAACTGTCACTCTCTGTTTGCTGTGGGCTTTATTATTATTATTATTATTACAGTTTTATGTAAATCGCCAACATATTCCGTAGCGCTGTACAGGGGTTAAATATCCAATCTTATAAAAAATAGGCTTATCATATGAAATTACTTGCCACAGGATGTCATGATTTCATATGATAAGCCTATTTTTTAACTTTTGTTTTTCCAATCCTGGATTTTTTTATAATTTTTAATCGCCGTTGTGATCATGATGAAATAAAGATTTAAGTATTATATTGTCGTTATATTTTTGCCCTATTGTTATAAGATTGGATCATTATGGGTGGTAGACATCTTGGGAACTAACATTCCCTGTTGTATTGTTTACAGGGGTTAAATACAAATAAAAAAAATAATAAATAAAAAATTTAACAGATTGCAAAAAGTAGAGGGCCCTGTCTTTGAATTTAAAATCTTACATACATACAGCCCTATTAAATTCCCTCAACGTGTAAACCCGTAGCCCGTAATGTAGCCGATAAGACTTGCGGCTATTAAATTGGCCCCGTAAAGCAACCCACCAACGACTTGTGGGTTAAGGGCGGAAAAAAAACATGGGATGTTGAAAATGTAACTCCTTTGTTCTGTCTAGCCCGTAACTGTTACGTTCCAATCACGCTATTAAATTGCAACAGATTCACTAGCGTTCAAGCCCGTAACCCGCAAATGGAGCCAAAAAGCCAACTCCTACTCGAGAGGGTCCGCAAGAGGTTAAAATTCCTACAGTAGCACTGTAAATGCAAATATACACACACTACTGTACTTATAATGAAAGGGAAGGTAATGTTGGGTATTACAATTAATAGCCACAAATCTCTCAAGCTCGCAAACCTGCAAAATAATATACTTTATTTCTGTTTAATTTCCGTGTTATATCGATCCCGGCAATCAATGTGTTAATACATATAATGGAACTCGCATGGACTAGAATTTTATATTTACTGATTATTAATATTGCATTATTTCTGGAATGCGGGTCTGATCGAAAACCGTAATTGAAACCCGTAAGGCTTTGAAATCTAACCTCCATTTTACAGTGACGTAATGATGACGATATAATTTGCAATTTGCGCTGTATAAACCCGTAACTACCGGTTTGACTAATTGATCCTGTTCACAGCCTAACATTCAACGTGCGCAAGAATGGTTTACGGGTTTGCGTCTCCAGCCCGTAGCTCGCAGCCATATTCAATGTAATAGCTCTGTAATGCAGATGCCGCTACAGGCTTCAGATTTAATGGGGCTGATTGTATTGTTTTTTCAAAGCATCTTTTAAGAATGAAAACGCAAAATTTACAGTCTAAAGGGATTCATGAAACAAAAGGTGAAGTAATAAAAGGATGAAATAAGAGCTTGGCAAGTGATTATAGGGGGTGGGTGTGGACAGGGTCGGTGTGAGGGACAGTTATAGGAGGTCAGATGCTGAAGAGAGGTGGTGTGTGAAGCTCTAGGTTTACAGTCAAAAGAATAAAGGTAGAATTGCTTGGTATTTCGGGGCTGGGCCATTCGTCTGAGTGAGACCAGACTGATATACTGAAGGATATTTCTCCTGTGAAGGGTACAAGTGAGATACAAGAGGCTGCTCTCTGAGTAGGTGACCAGGCCAATAGGACAAACCTACTCTGCTCATGTCATGGACTATTTTATCTTGTACTAGTAGTTTGTCTGGAGCTGAATATCCTATTTAGTTCTATTCTCACGTGACAGTATTTCATTATAACTGAACAGGAAACTTTCCTGAATCAGTTACTCATAGATGTCTAATCAATGCAAAATATCTGCCATTAAAGCAAAGTTTAAAAGGTCATGACAGGAATATAATATACCTATGTATCTATTTATTGTTATGCACTTTATTCTATTAAGACATGCTTAAAAGCTCATTTTCTGCAAAAATGTGTACAATATGTACCTGTTTGGTTCTGCCCTCTGTAGCTCCTGAATACACTGTTGCAGAATGATGCCACTGATTGGTTGCTATGAGACAAGGCAACCCCTGTATTTAGAAGCGCACGGTCTTCATGAGCTGCAGAGGGGAGAAATCAGTTAGAAACTATTTGTAAGATTTTAGGTAGAAAAAGAGAGCTTTTATTTTATTTAATACAAAATTTAAAAGATAGGTATAAAACTTAACGTTTAATAATATAATTAAAAATGAAAGTTAAAATCTTGATATTTTGACGTCACGTGAAATTGGATAAGGGGTGGAAAAGACTCAATGTGCTACTATATCCGTTGAATAAATGATCCCTTAAGACCACTGAAAAAATGTGATCCAGTTATAAAGTGCTAACAACTGTGAGTAAATGACTGTGATAAATATTGCACAGAGATAAAAGTGAATGGTGCTAAGTGCAAGTAATGATTATGCTGAATCCCATAATCATGAATTAAATGAATATTAATATTAAAAATTGAATATAATGCCATTCCTAACCATTTTACAGGAAACATCCAACTATTAGACACAAAATGGTGTATGGAACGCAAATTTAAGGCTGGAACGCAAACAGCGCATGCGTATTGCGTTCTAACGGTTTCAACCACCTCAAAGTTTATAAATACTGCCCACTTTCCAGAAAATTCTACATTTCTCCTGAGGTGATGAACAGTGTGACTGGATAGTTCACTTCTGACGTTACTTCAGAAGAGAATTACTTACCAATTTACTACTTCACAACCTGCAAATTCCAACTGAGAGGTAAGCTATAATACATTTAATTTATTAAGAAACACCCCCAAAAATACTAATAAAAAAAACCCATTTCAAAGATTGACACCAAAGACCATATTCATGTATAGTGACATTTCAAATACACACATATGCTCTACAACAAGCTCATCTTAATTGAAAAAAAATAAAGAAGTATATTCAAGTAACATTAATTCCTAGGAAATAATGCCACAAAAAAATAAATGACACTAATACATATTTAACGTGCAGCTCAATCTTTCTCTTTTTTTCACAATTCAAAGAGACTCTGCATCAACAGCGTCACACAAGAATTTGCAGCGTGGACTGTGAAAGGGGATCACTTTTAAACAAGACAAAGAAAGAAGAAGAGGTAAGATACAAAAATACATTACATGCCAAAAAATACCATGCTTTTCCAAAACCACCCCAAAAAATAGACAATTAACCATTTACTTTTCTCTTTCAAAACAGACACTACTTGAAGACTGGCAGATCAACATTGGCAGTAGGGGACCGTTCATACAGAAAAAAGACTTCAATCAAGGTATAGTATAACAAGTAAAAACACCAAAAAAAATCACATCTTTACTGCCCGCCAATATGAAATGTAACAAAAAAATAATAAGCCTCAATACAAATTACAGCAAACCCAAAACACCAAACTTCTATAAATATTGCTAACACATATACAATTCCAAAAGAAATAGGCTTGCATAGGAAAAAAGATCTCAACAGAACCCAGAACTAAAATATAAGTGGCGGACACAAAACAGGATAGTACAACAAACATTAACAACATATTGAAAAACAACTTCTTATTCCTGTTTACTCTACAACAACCTTTAACCCTCACCCAGAAGCCAAATGCAGCGTCCCAAAAGTGGCGGACATAAAACGGGATATTACAGAAAATCTATTCAACATATAGAAAATTGACTTAACATTCCTGTTTACTCTAAAACAACCTCTAACCCTCACCCAGAACCCAAATGGAGCATCCTAAAAGTGGCACACATAAAACAGGATAGTACTGCAAATATTAATAACATATAGAAAATTAACTTAACATTCCTATTTAGTCTACAACAACCTTTAACCCTCAGCCACAAGCCAAATGGAGCAGCCCAAAAGTGGTGGACACAAAACAGGATAGTACAACAAACATTGCTAACAGATACAAAATGGAACAATCATTACTGTTTAGTCTGCAATAAACTCTAACTATAACCCTCTATACAATGGCAAAACACATAGGGCCTCATTCAATTGCAATTTACCCAATTGAATTGGACCCTAAATAAGCACATAACATATATTTTTTAAAGAAGTTTTTAGTTAGTGAAAACCTTTCTTTTCGATAGATGCTTACTAACAAAAACTTATTTCAAAAATATATGTAATGTGGTTATTTAGGGCCCTATTCAATTGTGAAAATTGCAATTGAATGAGGGCCATAGAGAACAGTGGTTACACCTCACGGAAACTCTATGTGCCATTTTAAACAATTACAACACCAACAAACAAATGTCAACCATTACAAACCACCAATCACTAAATAACTCATTACTAATTGATGGAAGTACTGTTTATGCATGATTAGCCCCACAAAACAGTTGCCTTGCCTTGCAGTCGCTAGTAATAGTTATAAGCTTGTGAGTAACTCCTGGGTTGTGTGTTCTGCGCAGGCGTTACTCACAAGCTACTAAATGTATCCGAGCATGCAGGTTGGTGTGCCTGAGGAGAGAGAGGGAGGGAGGCAGATGAAGAGTGAGTGGGAGGGAGGGCTTGAGAGAGGGGGGGGGGAGGGAGGTAGTGTGAGAGAGATGAGAGAGAGAAAGATAGGGAGGGGAGGGAGAGAGAGGCAGGGGAGACAGAGAGAGGAGAGAGAGAAGGGAGAGGGAGGAAAAAGAGAAACAAGGAAGTGAGAAAGAGAGGTGATGGAGATAGAGGGGAGAGAGAAGGGGAGGGTGAGAGAGAGCAAAGAAGAGAGAGGGGGGAGGGAGGGAGGCAGATGAAGAGTGAGTGGGAGGGAGAGGGAGGGCTTGAGAGAAAGAGGGAAAAGTAAGAGGGAGGGGGAGGGAGGAAATGTTGAAATCAACTAAACAGGTCAGTTATGGGTTAACTGCGTTGTGCATTCCTGAGTTCAGGAGAAAACTGCTATCAATCACTGTCTTCACTGCGCTGCTTGGCATCAGTTATTACTCACGCAACAGTCAGAAGGCAGAAAAATTGTGTATGTAAACAGACTTAAAACTTTAGCTTGTTTAGCTGTTATTAGTGTAATTAAGTCGCCTCATTAAAGAATATATATGAAATAAAAAATGCCAGACGAGTCCCTTTAAGTAAAATCTATTGAAACTTATTTAAAATAACAGGAAGTGCACAGAGCATACTGTAATATATACAGAAGGTCTAGATGACAAAGCAGCATGATTGTGCACCCATACAGAGCAAGTAAACATCTGAATCAGTTTATTGTACTCCGAGAATTTTATTTGAATAAAGTAAACACATTTTGGCACATTAACACATTTTTATAAGTGAAATGAAGATGTGACTCCATATTTTGGGTACACATTGTTTTTTGGCTTCCAAATCAGAGCAACATAAATCCTAGCCTTAATGGCTATTAATGACAAGTAATTGAATGATAAGTGAATAATTGCTCTTATTCTATGAATATATCAGGTTTTCTGCTTGTGATTTAGTTGTTTACTTGCAGATTTACATTCTTTATTTAGTATTATGCTGTTGATTTGTTCTGCGAAAATCATTATTTATTGTCAAGTATGAAACTGAGAATTGAATAAGAATACTTTCTTTTACCCTTAGTGTTAATGACAAGTTGAGCTCTTTTAATTTGCTGAAAATATTAGAATTTTAAAGCTCAAATGTTAACTTTGCTCATTAGATTAGATTTGCAAGCTGATTAGATTAAAAGTTCAAGAGCTAGTCCAACAGCTAATGAGATGGCATCTGAGCTCTAAGCTTTAATGGGTGATATAGACTGATGAGGAACACAGAATATGAACGTAGCACTGTCTTCATCCACATTGTAACCAATCACTTCAATCCACACCTGAATGAGTGCCTTCATCCACATTGGTATCAGCGTCTTCATCCACACCCATATCAGAACATTCATCCATACTGGTATCAGAGTCTTCATCCACCCCCATATCAGAACATTCATCCATACTGGTATTAGAGTCTTCATCAACAACATCAGAGCCTTCAACCATATAGGTGTCTGTGCCTTCATTCAGACTGGTATCAGAGCCTTCACCCACACTGTAATCAATTTATTCATCCACACCTGTATCAGATCCTTTCTCCAGACTGAGATCTGTGCCTTCATCCAGACTGGAAGCCATGTCTTCTTCCACAGTGATATTAGAGTCTTCATCCACAATGTACTCAATGGCTTCCGGTACACCTGTATCATGTCCTTCGTCCACACTAGTATCAGATCCTTGTTTGAAACTGGTATCAGAGCCTTCATCCACGCTGTAATCAGTGACTTCATCCGCACCTCTATCAGAGCCTTCTTCAACCCCGATATCAGTGCCATCTTCAACCCCGATATCAGTGCCTTCATCCACACTTGTATACGTTTTTCTCCACTTATGTTACATTAGTAAAGGGTCACTGAATTCTCACATTTATATTATATATTTTTGAATACTTAGGGCCCTATTAAATTCGAGCTGCGTAAATAAAAGGTGAAAACGCAAGGCCTACGTAGTTGAAAATTGAAACCATTTCCGACGCTATTAAATTCCAAGTGCTGCGAGATACGAGCGATGGATGCGAATGCGTAAACGTTAGGATTTGCGCATGAGTTACGATATCTCGGATCCCTTTGCGTAGGAAAAGAGCGCGAAATACGTGATACGTACCACTTAACCTGACGGCAGTATGCCTTTAAAAGGGAGCCAAAAACAGAACATAATTGACTGTGCTGGAGCTTTTGCAAGTAGACACACAGGTCTAGGCGTTGGTGGGTTTTTGGAGAGCAAGGAGAGAGAGAGAAGAGAGAGGAGAGAGGAGAGAATTTCAATTTTGAACTAGCAGATAATTTAACCCTTTGTTTACAATACACATAATTACTGATATCACATAATTCACACACATAGATTAATACGTACACATAGCAACACCTAGTGGTAGGCCACTGCACACCTACACCCCCCCCTCCCCCCACGACCTCCCCCCCCCCCCTCCCCCCACACATAATACTACACATAATACTTGCATCTTTTTTTACCTCCTAAACCAACACAAAGATCATCTTGCTTTATTGTTAATTTTGTTTTGGAGGAGTTTAGAGGAGAGGAGGTGGTAAGGCAAGAGAGGCGCGGAGGAGAGTGAGGAGAACATCTGAGGAGAGGAGGAGGATGAGGAGGAGAGGAGGAGGAGGAGGAGGGAGAGGAGGAGGAGGGAGAGGAGGAGGAGGGAGAGGAGGAGGAGGGAGAGGAGGGAGAGGAGGAGGAGGTCGAGGGAGAGGAGGAGGAGAGCAAGGAGGAGAGCAGGGGGGGAGGGAAGTGCCCCCAGAGCTAGGAATTCCAGTGGAAGGGGCAGAGGGTCAGGGGCCTGATCCCTTGGTGGGAAGTAGTGGGGATGAGGGAGCGGCCCCAGGGATAGAAGAGGAAGACCAGGCACCGTCTGTAAGGCAACGGGTTGTGGCAAGGCCCAGGGCCCCCAATTACAGCCCAGAGGAGATCCAGGTTCTCCTCAGGGAAATCTGTGCCCGCCAGGGAATTATATGTGGTGGCAGAGACATTAATGCCAGCCAGAGGCAGCAGGCCTGGTCCCAAATTGCCAGAGCTGTGTCGGCAGTAGGGGTTACTAATAGGGACTGGAGGTTAGTGCGGCACAAATTTGATGATTTAAAGATGGCGGTGAAAAGAAGGATGTCCGATGAGTCAGCAGCAGCACGTCAGACTGGTGGTGGGCCCGCGGTCCCTTTTGTTTACAAGGAATGGGAGAGGACAGTGATGCGCTTCATCCCTTCTGAATCTGTGGTGGGAATACCGGGGCAGGTGGACACAGATTGGGCTAACACCCTGCAACGTGAGTATCATATCACACACATGGTTGGCTGAGATTGTGGGGGGATGGGCTGGCTAAAAGCCTGCAGATAACATGCTGTATGTATGTATGTATGTATAAATAGGCTTGTGTTCTGGCTGTTGTATATAATGAGCTGTATCCCTCTAGAACAGGGGTGGGTAAGGAGGGCCACATACATGCCGGACTTTCAGGATATCATGCTGTATGTATGTATGTATGTATAAATAGGCTTGTGTTCTGGCTGTTGTATATAATGAGCTGTATCCCTCTAGAACAGGGGTGGGTAAGGAGGGCCACATACATGCCGGACTTTCAGGATATCATGCTGTATGTATGTATGTATGTATAAATAGGCTTGTGTTCTGGCTGTTGTATATAATGAGCTGTATCCCTCTAGAACAGGGGTGGGTAAGGAGGGCCACATACATGCCGGACTTTCAGGATATCATGCTGTATGTATGTATGTATGTATAAATAGGCTTGTGTTCTGGCTGTTGTATATAATGAGCTGTATCCCTCTAGAACAGGGGTGGGTAAGGAGGGCCACATACATGCCGGACTTTCAGGATATCCTTTTTGGGCACAGGTGAGACAATCAGGATGACTGAAAAGGCGATTGGCTCACCTGTGTGGCCCTCCAGGCCCGAACCTGCCCACCCTTGCTCAAGAATTATATGGCCTCCTACACCCCTGCCCACACACTGGGATAATTCACATCCAATAGCACTGTAAGCCCTATGGTTGACTAAAAATTTATGGGGCGACAATAACCATTTCAGACCTGGTAGCAAACCTATCATGTTCATAATTTGTCTCCCTGATATGTCAATTTCTAATTATATCCAGATTAATTGCAATAGAGCAGGGTGTCCAAAGTCAAACTTGCTGTGCTGCGCACAGGCCTGTATATGTGGATTTCCTTTATGTGAACAGATGAGTCAATTAGACTTAATGACTTGGAGAATGATATTCTCAGCTGGGTGCAGCATGGCTATCCACAACTGCAGGCCTGACTTTGGCCTCCACTGCGATTGAGAATAAAAATTTGCCTGTGTGGCTTATGTGGATCCAGACTCTGTAGCACTGCATGTGTGTCATATACTGTCCTAACCTGGCCCATGTCTCAGCTGCATATTAACAACCATTGCTGGAAACTGGTCAGATTGGTCAGTCTCACACACTGCACAGCAGATGCAGCAGAGCACGTGTCTGAGGCACATGCAGTACACATTCATATGAGCCATGATCCACAATGCTCATTATGCAGCCCGTGGCTCATCTGTGTAACACAAGCACCACAGTCGCTCACAGGTGACCATGATGTCAATGATATGTAAATGCATAGCTGGCAATTGTGTATGGCAACCAACTGAAATATATGTTTATTCCATTGCAGTATCCACAGATTCAGAAGAGGAGGAGGCAGGAAGAGCTGAAGTGGCCCAGGACATTCAGGAGGGCCCGGGACCATCCACATCACTTGCTCATACGGAGCGGGAAGTGATGCCCGGGCCCTCTTCGGCGTGGCCACCTCAGGGCCTGCACCAGCCACACCATCCTGTGCCTCTCTCAGCGGCTCCACCCTCAGCGGCTCCACCCTCAGCGGCTCCACCCTCAGCGGCTCCACCCTCAGCGGCTCCTCCCTCATCCTGGGCTCCTCCCTCATCCTGGGCTCCTCCCTCATCCTGGGCTCCTCCCTCATCCTGGGCTCCTCCCTCATCCTGGGCTCCTCCCTCATCTGGTGCTCCACCCTCACCCTGGGCACAGCCCTCACCCTGGGCACAGCCCTCACCCTGGGCACAGCCCTCACCCTGGGCACAGCCCTCACCCTGGGCACAGCCCTCACCCTGGACACAGCCCTCACCCTGGGCACAGCCCTCATACTGTGCTCCCCCGACATACGGGGCACCGCACTCAGCCTGGGCTCCACCATGGGCCCCAGGAGGAGGTGCCCCGGGAGGAGGTGCCCCGGGAGGAAGTGCCCCGGGAGGAAGTGCCCCGGGAGGAGGTGCCCCGGGAGGAGGTGCCCCGGGAGGAAGTGCCCCGGCCCCAAGTGCCCCGGGAGGAGGTACCCCGGGAGGAAGTGCACCGGCCCCAAGTGCCCCGGGAGGAGGTGCACCGGCCACAAGTGCACCGGCCCCAAGTGCCCCGGGAGGAGGTGCCCCGGGAGGAAGTGCCCCGGCCCCAAGTGCCCCGGGAGGAGGTACCCCGGGAGGAAGTGCACCGGCCCCAAGTGCCCCGGGAGGAGGTGCACCGGCCACAAGTGCACCGGCCCCAAGTGCCCCGGGAGGAGGTGCCCCGGGAGGAAGTGCCCCGGCCCCAAGTGCCCCGGGAGGAGGTACCCCGGGAGGAAGTGCACCGGCCCCAAGTGCCCCGGGAGGAGGTGCACCGGCCACAAGTGCACCGGCCCCAAGTGCCCCGGGAGGAGGTGCACCGGCCCCAAGTGCACCGGCCCCAAGTGCCCCGGGAGGAAGTGCCCCGGGAGGAAGTGCCGCGGAGTCGCCGGCCGCGGAGTCGCCGGCCGCGGAGTCGCCGGCCGCGGAGTCGCCGGCCGCGGAGTCGCCGGCCGCCCAGCCGCCAGCCGCCCAGCCGCCAGCCGCCAGACCTCCAGGTCCTCTGCCACATCTCCCTGCCCAATTACGGAACATAATGTCCCACATTGATGAAGAGGACCAGGCCCAAAGCCAGCTCTCAAGTCAAATGCTGGCCATCAGTGCTAATCAATTGGCAGTCAGCAGGGCCATCCTGGCTGGAAATCGGGTCATTTCAGCCACCACACGGGCCATATATGCTGAGATGAGGAGGCACAACCGAAGGATGGAGAGATATGAGGAACGCGCAAGCCGGGAGAGACGCGCATTATTGCGTAATCTCCGTCGGCAGCCCATACCTCTCCAGCCTTCGGTGATCCAACCTCAACCTGAAATGTCTGCCTCCTCATCTCAGACATCGCCCACCCATGAACCCCAGCCACCTGCTGTAGTGGCACCCCCTGATCCCACACCAAGGCGTGGAAGAGGGAGACGGGCCGCGGGCACAGACGGTGGGGGGCCGCTAACTCGGAGTAGGAGGTGTTAGGACCATCCGAGAGGGCCTCCTGACCACTCCTCACAGAATACAGATTGTTATACATGTTGACATAATATTGGCTACAGAGTGTGTACATGTCTGGTTATGTTGAACATTTTAACAATTGATGTTCAATGTGGATTGACCTTGAGCTTAAATGCTGTATTTAATCATAATATTGTTCGGAATGAGACATTGTTTTTGTCTTTGTAGGTGTTAATAGCCAAATCACACAACTATGAAGACATTTTCTTCATCTTCGAGCAGTACAATACCATCATGTGAGTAAACGCTCAACCCAGTTCCCAACGGGCATTCTATCAGGATTATTCCCCACTGCAGATGGCTCTGAAATTAAATATATGACTCCATATCTTTTCACTAAGAAACATGACTGTGTGATCTTCCATTATAATGATCAGTGTCCAGGCTATCGAGTTGCACAGTCCCATTACTATCTGCTAATCCAAACCAGCAATTCCACATAAGTTTATAGCATTCCATCCCGTTAACATTATGAAATTGGCTTCAGTTTTTTCATGTCATCCAAACCAAAGTGGCAATTTCAAGGGTTTGACTTCATGATCAATGTGCATGTGTTTAGGGGTAATGTGAACAGTGTAATCTGTCTGGCCTTGGTACCACCCATTTAGAAGTGAGATGTGATATCAGCATGGCACAACTATTCCACATAGATAGTGATAGTACATTTTGCTGAAGGATTGTGTTCACAGTGAAGCATGCCTTGTCGTATTCCACATCCTAAGCATCTTCCTGGAAGGCTGACTGAACAGGATAGAATACATATGGTTCTTACTGCTCGGAGATGATGTTCATGTTAGTTGGTTTAGAGTAGTGTCAAAAGCAAAAACAATGTACTCTAATAACAGCTTATGATTGTTCTAACACCTCCTACCTCTGTTTTCCAGATTCATATCATCTATTGACCAATTCACACTGTGTGTGAAATCGCTTAGTATGACATGATCCCTGTTTTATAGTGTCTGTTTATTCTGGCAACCATATGGTTGTTGTATGCGCATTAATGGTTATGTTGATTAGATGTCGTGTTATATGCTGTTGGTTACTGTGGGGTCCTGACCACATGTGACCCTAGGAGATGCTATGCATTACCCTGATGATGTTGTCTGTTTCCTCTTCAGATGTCCTCAGATTTGCCACAGCCCCTTGCCATACTAGGATCTCTTCACAACACACACATGATATTAATGCACATTCCTGTCTATTTCTGTTTGTACTCTGTGTATGCAATAAAGTATGATTGTTATACTGTTATCACTGTTTCTGTGTGTTTGTACCATATCATGCTTTCTAGTTGCGACAATACAGAGAGAATGAAGTGTCATTGTTAAATACATATATCTGTGTGTGTTTACATAGATACATATGCTACATTAATCTGGCCCTTGCCAATATACATGTAGGTGCAAGTTGGAGGGGTGGGAATTCTGAAATCAGGTCTAGAGACCTGCAGGGTTGTATATAGTGACTTGAAGGGCTCAACTTGAATGATATGAATCGACATTCATGATTATGTAGTAATGTCAACGCAGATTGCCCCGAATAGCTACACCACTAACTGATGGTGATGAGCACATCTGACTTTCAGGGGAATTGAATTGTTACATGGTAAATATACAGGATTACACAAACATTGAGTGAAAAAAAAAACGGTTTAATTGTTCACAAAGCCACACAGTGACAAATTACCACAGGCATGCTCAGTATCATGGTGGAGGTGGGTAGGATACAGAGTTCCAGTAACACACGGAAATAGGGACATGGGGCCAGAATGCACGCAGGGGGGGTGACATTGGTATAGATGATCAGTTGAGGGGGGGAGATACAGTGCATCAGCCAACGTGAGGCAATATCAGTTATATTCTTAAATATATCAGGCTAACATTCAATATTCAAAACCAACAATACAGAAGGAGATATGCTCATGGGGAGAAGTAATCTGTAGTCTTGTGTGTGCGCGCAACACACACTCCTATGCAACTGCAGAGGTAGAAGTGCTCAATCAGTCAATGTTAGAACCCCCGTAGGTCATGTCACTGGAAATGGCACTATGAGAGAAGACTCTACATACATAAGTTTGGACACTCAGATGGGAACATGACCAGGACCATATCAGTGTGTTCCAAATAATTTCAGGTGTTAGCAGAACTACCAACCAACTGGCCAGTTCGAGGTGTATTCTGTTCTGTGAATGAGCATCTCTATTATCTGCTGTTGCATATTCATAACTGAAGGTAAATGGAACCTCATTAACAGTTATGTTCCAAGGCTAGAGTTACTGTTCCCCATATGTACAGGGAGGATCACATCAGCACTGAGGAAGAGATCTGGAAGGAAGTATGATACAGGCTTCACAATAGTCCAAGTAGAGGAGAGAATGGCAGATCTAAAGCAATAGGTACATCTAAAGCGATGTAGAGGATGTGATATCACACCCGATGCAACACATGATGACTGACATCTGAACATACATGATGCAATGTGACAATAGCATAGTCCTGGAACGTGGGAATGCTCATCATTCCTTGTTCTGACCGTGGAAAGGGACTAATCTTTGCGATCTGAAACATAAAAGGAACATGTCAAGATTTACATTGCACATGCTCCCAGAGCGCTTACTTCGTCACTTACAGTGGTTATAAAAAGTCTACACACTCCTGTAAACAAATTAGCCAATGAAAAATCATTTCAGAACTATATCCACCTTTAATGTGACAAAAACTGGACAACTCAATTGTCAAACAAACTGAAATCTGTAAGGTGGAGGGAAGAAAATATGAAAGAAAACTAATGTGGTTGCATAAGTCTGCACACCCTCTTATAACTGGGGATGTAGCTGTGTTCAGAATGAAGCAATCACATTCCAAATCATGTTAAATAGGAGTCAGCATACACCTGCCATCATTTAAAGTGCCTCTGATTAACCCAAAATTAAGTTAAGCTGCTCTAGTTGGTCTTTCCTGAAATGTTCTTAGTCGCATCCCACAGCAAAAGCCATGGTTCACAGAGAGCTTCCAAAGCATCAGAGGGATCTCATTGTTAAAAGGTATCAGTTAGGAGAAGGGTACAAAAGAATTTCCAAGGCATTAGATATACCATGGAAGACAGCGTAAAAAATATGGCACAACAGTGACATTACCAAGAACTGGAGCTCCCTCCAAAATGGAGGAAAAGACCTAAAGAAAACTGGTCTGGGAGGCTACCAAGAGGGCCGACAGCAACATTAAAGGAACTGCAGGAATATCTGGCAAGTACTGGCTGTGTGGTACATGTGACAACAATCTCCCGTATTCTTCATATGTCTGGCGTATGGGGTAGAGTGGCAAGATGAAAGCCTTTTCTTACAAAGCAAAACATCAAAGCCAGGCTGCATTTTTCCAAAAAAAAAAAACATCTGAAGTCTCCCAAAAGCATGTGGGAAAAGGTGTTCTGGTCTGATGAAACCAAGGTTGAACATTTTGCCCATAATTCCAAAAGATATGTTTGGCGCAAAAACAACACTGCACATCACCAAAAGAACACCATACCCACAGTGACGCATGGTGGTGGCAGCATCATGCTTTGGGGCTGTTTTTCTGCAGCTGGAACCTTAGTTAAGATAGAGGGAATTAGGACCAGTTCCAAATACCAGTCAATATTGGCACAAAACCTTTAGGCTTCTGCTAGAAAGCTGAACATGAAGAGGAACTTCATCTTTCAGCTTGACAACGACCCAAAGCATACATCCAAATTAACAAAGGAATAGCTTCACCAGAAGTAGATTAAAGTTTGGGAATGGCACAGCCAGAGCCCAGACCAAAATCCCTGTGGGGTGATCTGAAGAGGGCTGTGCACAGGAGATGGAATCGCAATCTGACAGATCTGAAGTGTTTTTGCAAAGAAGAGTGGGCAAATCTTGCAAAGTCACAATGTGCGATGCGGATAGACTCATACCCAAAAAGACTGAGTGCTGTAATAAAATCACAAGGTGCTTCAACAAAGTATTAGTTTAGGGGTGTGCATACTTATGCAACCTTGTGATTTTCTTTTTTGATTTTTTATTCACTCTACTTAACTGATTATAGTTTGTTTTTCAAATGAGTTGTCCAGTTTATAGGTCACATTAAAGGTGGAGAAAGTTCTGAAATGATTTATCTTGGTCTCATTTTTTGACAGCACAGAAACATGACATTTTAACAGGGGTGTGTAGACTTTAGACCTTTTCGATCCACTGTACCGATATATGTTGCTCATTTCATACAAACGTCTTCACTGTTCTTTCCCTACAAAGGAAACGAGCTACTCATCTGGCTAATGATGTAGGAATATCACATAGATTACACATTAATGCATCTGTGGAGAGCCAAATGTGGTGTTTTACCTTGGACGCAGTCCCAAGCTCATCCACGAGATGATTTGTTCCACCAGGACACGTGCGCTGTGGATCGTAATTAGTTATCACCGCTTACCTATCTGCTGTATCCTGGAAAGAGATAGGCTGATATTAATAAAGTGATTGATGTGTTATTTGTGTCCTTCAGCATACGTGGCCATATTATTACACAAATACTCGCTATGTAGCTTACATTGATGTAGCAGTTCTGTTGCTGGTCATGTTTTTCCATGTCTAGGTTGTTTAAAGAAGAGTTGACACACGACAGCAGCTCTGTAAGGTTAATATGATGTTAGGATTACAGTCACAAATTAGACTAAAGTATGTGTGTATGGTATTTTTCAACCACATTTGGATCCCATTTCATGTGGTTTTGCAGGATCAGACAATGTGAGCAATCCTGGTCCGTAGAGGTTGTAGGTGACTTTAAAAAGGGATTGGGTATCTTTTTACATTACAAAACCAAACAGGCATTAGGGGCTATCCTGGATAAAGAGATAGGGAGTATTGATCCAGGGATGAATATGATCACCAGTATCTGGGGTCAGGAAGGAATGTTATATTTTTCGTCCCTGTGTAGACAATTGGCAAAGCTTCACTTTTTGTTTTTCGGTGACTTCCTCTGGATCAATTAACAATAATTCTGCGTATTGCAGATCATAGATCTATAGAGGTTGAACCTGATGGACTAAAGTCTTTTTTCAATATAAATTACTAGATAACAATGTAACGTGGGGCATATATACATTGACATAGTGGGATATATAATCCACTCAAATTATCTATGCCATTGATGTTTCTAACCGTCAGTACTTAAGATGTGTATGGGAATGTGTGCTTACTTACCTGTAACTGATCATGTGGCTTGTTCCAGTGTACAAACATTGACAACGTCAGGGAACTCTCCTCTACTGTGGACTGGTTGGAATTCTGTATGACAAGGGCGATGGATAAAGGTGGATTTGGGAGTTAGGCATAATCCAGATACATTAGACTGTGTTCCATGCATATTGGGTATGTACTTACATGTGAAGTACTCACGAATTAGGCGGGCACGTTGTTGTGACCCCTGCAGATTATCCACTTCAGGGTGAAATAAAGGCTCTTCCTCCACAGGTAGCGGAGCCGCATCAATGTCCCCCAGACAGTTGGCCTGTAGTGCTATATTGTGCAGACAGCAGCAGGCAAGGATGATGCGACAAACTTTCTGGGGCTTGTATTGTAGAGCCCCCCCAGTGGAATGTAAACATCTGAAGCGCATCTTTAGTACACCAAAGGTGCGCTCAATTACATTCCGGCAGGTTTTATGCGCAGCATTATACCGCGCCTCTGCCCGAGTCTGGGGATTGCTCACAGGGGTCAACAACCACGGCAAACACCCATATCCTGCATCACCTGGTGTAAATAAAATATGATGTTGATATGAATAGGATGTTGTGATGTTTGACAAAGCATATGGCCAAATATCGTCATCATGACCTATCAACACATCCCTGTGGCTAATACACAGTTAAAGATATATGTAAGGGAGATGGATCATGGATGCATCTGATAGGATAATTACTAGGGTATTAACACATGGATTCTATCTGAAGCTTCAGATCAATTATAATGTAATTTCAACAAATGGAAAATCCAGATGTTCACACCCACAGGACACTTACATGAGGCGGAGATACAAGGGAAATACAACAGGGTACATATTGCGACCCTTCTGGTAGAGAGCAGGAAGTCACTGTTGCAGTTCTTGTAACGAGCACATGCCAGAGGTCTGAGGTGAAGAGTGATCGTGTATTCTTGTGAACGTAAATGTGATGCTAATTCAGGTGGAATTTCCCAGGGGCGTACACGATCAAACGCAAATGCCAAAAGACCTTGGAGATTTTGATAACTTCAAGGTAAGCTAATTCATGTTTATTCCGGGATATATTCAGGCAAGAAAAAGTTGGCCAAACAATATTAATTCTCCTCTATCAGATGAATTCTGAAGACATCTCACTTACATAGGCCGTACAAGAACACACAACACGTTATGTAGACTAGAGATGTCCATGTCACAGGATACAATGGAATGCATCAGAACATATACCTAATGATTAATCAATTGTGGTTTTTGGCATATGTTGTTGTGAACTGCATACTGTTTGGCCAAGCTAACACAGGGTTCTGGCCAGCAATGAGCTATTATGTTCTGGCTTTGGTCGTATTACTCCGTAATGCACATGTGAACATCAGATCAATAGAGGGAAACATGATGTACCGTATGTGTTATTGTATCCAGTCATAGTAAGATATGGTTGACTGCCATTACTAATGTGTACTCACCCAGTAGCCATCCGGATGGAAATCTGCCGGACTCAAAGATGTGATAGATTCCGGATGCTCGCAGGATATAGGCGTCGTGAGCACTTCCCGGGAAGCCTGCAAACACACCTTGTATGCGCATGTTCGCATCGCAAACAACCTGTACATTGATTGAATGATAATGCTTACGATTTCTGTACAGCGCTTCTTGCTCTCTAGGAGGTATCAGTGCCACGTGTGTACAGTCAATAGCACCAAGCACATTGGGGATACCTCCTAATTGGAAGAAATCGAACTTCACCTTCGAGATCTCTTCGGCAGTGTTAGGGTAACTGATGTATCTGGCAGCTCTACGACCAATAGCACGGAGGAATGCACTCAGACAATTCGAGAGGCTTGGCTGAGACATTCCTCCGGCTATGCTCAGGGTGGTCTGAAAGCTCCCAGAAGCAAGGAGGTGTATTGCAACTAACATCCGTGTCATTCCTGGGATGGCTCTATTTGCCCGTGAGCGAGGCTCAAGGTCCGCTCTGAGAACCTCATAGAGCTCCACAAGACTGGCACGGGTCAGCCGAAAACGCTCATACACCTCCCCATCAGTTAACCCCTCTAATGTGAGTCTCTCCCTGTACACATTGGGTGCCCGCCTCCTCACAGGCTCCTGGTCAGGCTCCTGGTCAGGCTCCTGGTCAGGCTCCTGGTCAGGCTCCCCCCCTTCTGCCTGAGCCAACACATCCTGTACTCCCCCCAGCAGCTGATCACCGACAACATTGTCAGCCTCCCTGGGTGCAGGTGGCCCTATATCCCTCTGTCCCTGTGCTACTGGAGCTCTCTCTCCTCCCTGATCCACCCCCACGATACTAGGCATGGCCTGTGGTAATTCCCTTGCCTGGCTTGGTTCTGCCCCAGCATGGATCACATCACCACTCACACCCTCATTCACTCCCAGACATTCCTCTCTGCCACTCCCCATCACCCCCTCAATCACACACCTTGCTTCCTGGTCTTCATACTGTGCTAGTTGAGCTGCACAAAAGCGTCTCAACCTCATACGCCCACTCATCCGAGCCCTCATCCCTCTCTCATGATCATCCATGCTGTTTCAGACATGCTGATGACTTGTTGGGGATGGGGTTATATAGCTTGTTGATTGCATGATCTGGTATTAGGCACGTTAATTTCTGCTTTGCCATTGGTCACCTGTGGATCTTTACATGGCATTCCAGCTGATGATTTTAGGTCAAGAAGCCTCTCAACCTATTACATACGCACTTGGCCGCATGTAATTGGCTGTCCCAACGCGGGACGCCAAGTGCGTATGTAATTGGCTGAGAAGCCCAACGCGGGACGCCAAGTGCGTATGTAATTGGCTGAGAAGCCCAACGCGGGACGCCAAGTGCGTATGTAATTGGCTGAGAAGCCCAACGCGGGACGCCAAGTGCGTATGTAATTGGCTGAGAAGCCCAACGCGGGACGCCAAGTGCGTATGTAATTGGCTGAGAAGCCCAACGCGGGACGCCAAGTGCGTATGTATTGGGACTCTCAGCCAATTACATACGCACTTGGCGGCCTGACACTATACGTGCGTATGTAATTGGCTGAGTCTGTTGGCGCGCTCGCAAGCTGATAAGGGGACGTCCTAGCGAGACACGCCTCTCAGCCAATCACGTACGAGCTAAGAATTAGATTGACAGTATGAGCTTATAAATGTGAGTGATACAAACCCATGCGCTGACTGTGTTGTAAGAGCCATTGGAGTTAGCACGCAGTTTCAGGAGCAGGTGGGAGAGAGTTTGATTAGTACTTTGGAGAGAGGGAGATTACTGTAGTTATTTTTTTCTTTTTGCATTGTCTATTTCATAAGTCCTTCCATTTAAGCATTACACATATTTACAGATTTCACATATTTGCAAGACACATAGATTAAATAACACACATAGAGACATATATATAGTTAGGACACACACCCCACACACCCATTCCCCCCACCACACCCCATCCCCCAACACACCCCATCCCCCACCACTTATTAAATACACATAGCACACACATCTTTTCTTTCCAACAGACATTCCAGTAATACTTTTATTTCTTTATCGTTCTTTTGATTTGTAGGCGCACTCTTTTTGATTGTTTTGTATTTTATTACTAGCATATTTACACGTAAGAGTTACACATATTTACACATTACACATATTTGCCTGACACATAGATTAAAGACACATAGAGACATACATAGCGTTAGGACACACAACACACACCTCCCACCCCCCCAACCTTTGCACCGCATCCCCCAACAGTTAGTAAAAACACATAGAACATACACTTTTGTTTCCTTCACATATATAACAGTTACACTTATTTTGAGTTATCCTTATTTTTGTATTATTTGAGCATGGAGGGAGGAGATAGGTGGAGAGAGGAGGAGAGGAGAGGAGCGGAGAGTGAGGAGAGTGAGGAGAGTGTAGTGGAGGGTGGAGGAGAGGTGGAGGAGGTGTCCCCGGAGGAGGAGGTGTCCCCAGAGGAGGAGGTGTCCCTGGAGGGGGTGGAGGAGGTGTCCCCAGAGGAGGAGGTGTCCCCAGAGGAGGAGGAGTGGTCCCCAGAGGGGGGGGGGGGAGGAGGAGGAGGAGGAGGAGGAGGGAGACAGAGGCACTTGTAGAGGAGGGACAGAGGGGAAGGGGCCTGTTCCCAGGGGGCGGGGTAGTTTGGGGAAGGGACAGGCCTCAGGAAGAGTGCAGGGAGGCCAGGGTCCCCCAGCACAGTCGAGAGAGCAAGGGGCTATTGGCAAGGGCAGGCGCAGGGCCCGTAATTATACGCCCCAGGAGAATATGGTCCTCCTGGGTGCGATCCGTGACCGGCCCGTCATCCTTGTGGCAAGGGAAGCGAAGCCTGGGCCTAAGGCTCAGGCTTGGAAGGAGGTAGTGGAAGTGATGAAGGAGGTGTCCACGGTTCCTAGGGGCTTGAGGTCCTTGAAGCACAGATATGTGGATATCAGGGCCACGGTGAAGAGGAAGATGGCCAGAGAAGCTGAGGGACACAGTGTCGCCTATAAGGAGTGGGAGAGGATCGCAAGGGACTTTCTAGGACCATCGCCGGCAGCTGGAGCTTCATCCAAGGTGGCCCAGCAGGACCCAGCCTCCAGTTCAGGTGAATATCACATACACCAACATGCCACCACATGTGCATCACACACACTACACATGGTGACCAACAAGGACACTGACATGTCAGCTCCATGGAATTAACAAGGGATGGATGGATGTATCATTAAATCCATGAAGCTGAAAAATCACTGTCATTCCTGGCCACCCCAAGAGTAATTAAGCAATAGAGTCCATGTACTGGTGCGCCCAATGCAGCCTATGCAGTTACAGACCGCAGGCAAAATCCAGACAGTGTTAGGAGCCAGGAGAGGTCAAGACAAGAAACCAAAGAATAGATCCAATCTAGCAAATGAGAGCTAATAGGAGTTGCAATTAGGAGAATCATCCATGTTCAGGCCTAGATGTCAGATAGTTAGGAGTGAAACCGCAGGCAAAATCCAGACAGTGTTAGGAGCCAGGAGAGGTCAAGACAAGAAACCAAAGAATAGATCCAATCTAGCAAATGAGAGCTAATAGGAGTTGCAATTAGGAGAATCATCCATGTTCAGGCCTAGATGTCAGATAGTTAGGAGTGAAACCGCAGGCAAAATCCAGACAGTGTTAGGAGCCAGGAGAGGTCAAGACAAGAAACCAAAGAATAGATCCAATCTAGCAAATGAGAGCTAATGGGAGTTGCAATTAGGAGAATCATCCATGTTCAGGCCTAGATGTCAGATAGTTAGGAGTGAAAACATATCAATGTATTGATCAGCATACTAATGACATGTACCTTTCTTTTCTCTATTTCAGCATCCAGTAGGAGGTCTGGGTCCAGTGATGAGCCACGAGCGGGGCCGTCAGCCCCCGCCCCGCAGGAGACCGCTCAGGGGGAGGAGGCTACAGGCTCATCCGAGGGCCCTGGCTCTTCGGAGGGGGAGGTCGTGGTCGTTGACAGCCCCCCTGTCCAGAGCCCGACTGTCCCCCTCCTCCAAAGACTTGCCATCTCGCCGGGGCCCTCAGAAGGAGTGGAATATGCCACAGCTCCTCCTTCCCCACACTCTGAGCCACCGGGGACAACAACATCAGAGCCCCTGTCTCCAGCCGGGTCCCAGATCCTCCCCACTCTGTCCCCGCCATCTTCCCACCCGGCCCTGCCAGCAGGACCCGAGCCCCCACCACCAACGACCGAGGCTGCGCTGCTGGAGTTGTTGGCCGCCGTGAATAGGATTGAGGCCAACATCTCTGGCATGAGGCGCAGCCTGGACAGGCGCTTTAGGGAGGAGAGGAGCCATCATCGGAGGCTGGAGCAGCATTTGGTCAGGCTGCTGGGAACGGGGCAGGTCACCAGCCAACAGCAGCCTGGCCCCTCCTCTCCTTCCACCATGCCTCCGCCGCCACCACCACCCGTGGTGCCACTACCTCCTCCTGCTCCCCCACCACCAAGGAGACGGCGTCCGGCCGCGGACGATGCAGGTCCTGTGCCCAGGCGGAGGAGGACCTAGGGGCTGTGGACATAATTGTGCCTTCTCAACAGCACTCCTCAGTGACAATCTATTGGTCACAATGCTGACCTCATCTAGCCTGGCTACAGAGTTTTGGATCTTTGCCTATGTGATGGTGACATTTTGTATGCAGATGGCTACCTCCCATCACATGGTCCATGATCCTCTTCTCTGTGGACACGTAGGGTTCGGTTGAGCATGCCACCAATTGATGGTCACTTGGGAATGCTGTTGGAAAGGGATGCTGCAGTCCCCTTTTTTTTTAGGCCCTTAGATTTTATGTTTTCTCTTTATGTTTTTCTTTCCATTTGTTTTAGGTACAATTCAGGCCCATGAAGGCATCTCCTGCATCTGCAAGCATAGTGGAGGAATTATATGAGGCGTAAGGTTTTCCCAGTTCCTCTCAGGTAGACATTACTCCAATGACAGCCCCCTCCTTAACATGTAGCTCCCACAATCTTAAAGCTATCATATTGCCAGATATCTCAGACATGATTGTTGTTAGCTGAAATGTAGACTAATACCGCTATGGCGGTGGACTTGCAAAGTCTCCCAATGGCATGTTAATGACAGCCAGCATTAATATATGCACTAATAAAGCATGTGATCCTGACCTCAATATCGGTCTGAGAACAGATCTTTGGGTCTGATGTAAGAAACAGTGAATGTGGCTGCTGGCCTTTGTGTCCTGTCCATATTAATGGGTATTTGCCCATATTACTCATTATCCATAGACCTAGCTAATAGTTAGTAATGCTTGCAGATGGGAATCAGGTGAGTTGGTATATTGGTACAGTATTTAGCACTTTACTGTACATGCATTGTCATTATTTTTTTTTAGCCTCCTCCGCCTTTTTTGTTTTTTGTTGACCATTCATTTTTGTGGGCAATTTCACACACCATACTGTATGTGTGAAACTGGATTGGATTACACAGTCCAGAGGTTGAATCATTTGTTCAATTGAACAGATCCAGACAAGTTGTAAGTGCCGTGCACTCTAATGGTTTCTTCAGTTAAATGGAGAGATTTCTGGTTCCGGTTGCAGCATGTGACCCTGGTAGGTGCTATGCATCATGCTTATTCTAGACTATTAGATTGACCCCTGTAGGTATCCCCTTTTTTTAATTTAGCCCCTTGCTCTCTCGGGACCCGCCCACACCACACCCATGATATTAATGCACAGTCTTGACCACTGCTGATTGTGGTCTGTGTCCAAAAATAAAGTTTTGTTATACCGTTCTGTGAATGCACAGTCTTGACCACTGCTGATTGTGGTCTGTGTCCAAAAATAAAGCTGTGTTATTCTGTTCTTCCCATGTCGGTGTGTTTTCAATGGTTGGGGTTAGGGGACATCCACATGCATCACATTAGTGTCACATTACTATAGCTGTAAACTAATGAGCACTAGTTAACCTGCAATAGATCCATACATACTAAGAGGAATAATAGTCCTAATAGCATTAGATATCATATAATGCATCTAAGTGATCTACAATCTATGCATAATAAAGGGTTAATGCACAGGCCAAGTACAATTTGCGGGAATGGGGAGTAGGAACATTCCCCTGTGGGCCTAAAAGGGTGATGATAGGTGATACTGCAGTGGGTTGTCAGTTCCTTCTCCAGTGATTATTGATTTGTCTGTCAATTCTGCTCTCACACGCACTTCCCCAACATCACTTAGCAATCGAAACTAATGTAAATTGATGAATAGCAGAACATAATGGGAGGTCACCAAATGGGAATGAATGGTCATCTTGGCACATGGCCACCAGCAATGTCGTGGGACTTCCTTGGATAAGAGAAGTGGCAATTACCCCTGATGGAGGTGAGTTGGCTGGTGCTCATTGTGCCTCTGCAAACCTTCTGTGTGTGTTTGCTGCGCTTGTGGGTGGGAGAATGACAGCACAACTGACAACCCACTCCGGTCTCACCGGCATAGGAACCTTGTAAGAAAGCAGTGCCAGAGGGTCAGAGTGGGACCCGACCGAAAGACCAAACAAGAGGTATTGTGTATTTCAATGAAGCTGTGAGCTATCTCATTAAGGGTCATTGTGGGGGTGAGAGGGAAAGCTGAATGCAGGGCCAAATCCCAAACCACTGGGGAAGGAACTGACAACCCACTCCGGTCTCACCGGCATAGGAACCTTGTAAGAAAGCAGTGCCAGAGGGTCAGAGTGGGACCCGACCGAAAGACCAAACAAGAGGTATTGTGTATTTCAATGAAGCTGTGAGCTATCTCATTAAGGGTCATTGTGGGGGTGAGAGGGAAAGCTGAATGCAGGGCCAAATCCCAAACCACTGGGGAAGGAACTGACAACCCACTCCGGTCTCACCGGCATAGGAACCTTGTAAGAAAGCAGTGCCAGAGGGTCAGAGTGGGACCCGACCGAAAGACCAAACAAGAGGTATTGTGTATTTCAATGAAGCTGTGAGCTATCTTATTAAGGGTCATTGTGGGGGTGAGAGGGAAAGCTGAATGCAGGGCCAAATCCCAAACCACTGGGGAAGGAACTGACAACCCACTCCGGTCTCACCGGCATAGGAACCTTGTAAGAAAGCAGTGCCAGAGGGTCAGAGTGGGACCCGACCGAAAGACCAAACAAGAGGTATTGTGTATTTCAATGAAGCTGTGAGCTATCTCATTAAGGGTCATTGTGGGGGTGAGAGGGAAAGCTGAATGCAGGGCCAAATCCCAAACCACTGGGGAAGGAACTGACAACCCACTCCGGTCTCACCGGCATAGGAACCTTGTAAGAAAGCAGTGCCAGAGGGTCAGAGTGGGACCCGACCGAAAGACCAAACAAGAGGTATTGTGTATTTCAATGAAGCTGTGAGCTATCTCATTAAGGGTCATTGTGGGGGTGAGAGGGAAAGCTGAATGCAGGGCCAAATCCCAAACCACTGGGGAAGGAACTGACAACCCACTCCGGTCTCACCGGCATAGGAACCTTGTAAGAAAGCAGTGCCAGAGGGTCAGAGTGGGACCCGACCGAAAGACCAAACAAGAGGTATTGTGTATTTCAATGAAGCTGTGAGCTATCTCATTAAGGGTCATTGTGGGGGTGAGAGGGAAAGCTGAATGCAGGGCCAAATCCCAAACCACTGGGGAAGGAACTGACAACCCACTCCGGTCTCACCGGCATAGGAACCTTGTAAGAAAGCAGTGCCAGAGGGTCAGAGTGGGACCCGACCGAAAGACCAAACAAGAGGTATTGTGTATTTCAATGAAGCTGTGAGCTATCTTATTAAGGGTCATTGTGGGGGTGAGAGGGAAAGCTGAATGCAGGGCCAAATCCCAAACCACTGGGGAAGGAACTGACAACCCACTCCGGTCTCACCGGCATAGGAACCTTGTAAGAAAGCAGTGCCAGAGGGTCAGAGTGGGACCCGACCGAAAGACCAAACAAGAGGTATTGTGTATTTCAATGAAGCTGTGAGCTATCTCATTAAGGGTCATTGTGGGGGTGAGAGGGAAAGCTGAATGCAGGGCCAAATCCCAAACCACTGGGGAAGGAACTGACAACCCACTCCGGTCTCACCGGCATAGGAACCTTGTAAGAAAGCAGTGCCAGAGGGTCAGAGTGGGACCCGACCGAAAGACCAAACAAGAGGTATTGTGTATTTCAATGAAGCTGTGAGCTATCTCATTAAGGGTCATTGTGGGGGTGAGAGGGAAAGCTGAATGCAGGGCCAAATCCCAAACCACTGGGGAAGGAACTGACAACCCACTCCGGTCTCACCGGCATAGGAACCTTGTAAGAAAGCAGTGCCAGAGGGTCAGAGTGGGACCCGACCGAAAGACCAAACAAGAGGTATTGTGTATTTCAATGAAGCTGTGAGCTATCTCATTAAGGGTCATTGTGGGGGTGAGAGGGAAAGCTGAATGCAGGGCCAAATCCCAAACCACTGGGGAAGGAACTGACAACCCACTCCGGTCTCACCGGCATAGGAACCTTGTAAGAAAGCAGTGCCAGAGGGTCAGAGTGGGACCCGACCGAAAGACCAAACAAGAGGTATTGTGTATTTCAATGAAGCTGTGAGCTATCTCATTAAGGGTCATTGTGGGGGTGAGAGGGAAAGCTGAATGCAGGGCCAAATCCCAAACCACTGGGGAAGGAACTGACAACCCACTCCGGTCTCACCGGCATAGGAACCTTGTAAGAAAGCAGTGCCAGAGGGTCAGAGTGGGACCCGACCGAAAGACTGAACAGGACATATTCACATTCTCCATGTGCCCCATATTTGTGTTCCCAAATGTAGATGTGATGAGCAACATGTATACAAAATAACAGGGTTAATATTGCATTTTCAGGATGTTTTAGTGTTTTTATGTAATCAGGTAGTGTGTCTTTAATTTTGGTTTATGTAAGCTGCAGCATGGCTTTTCATTCAAAATGTAACAACTAATTGGTTGTATAATGCCTTGGCTTTGGTGGGGGGAGGGGATGGTTAAATCAATTGTAATGGCCTTCCATGCTTTTCCTCTGTTAAACTCACTTTTAGATTTTTAAGTTGTCTGTACGTAATGCGTAAACCATTTTACGTGGGTTTTTTGTGCACTTAGCGAATTTGCGAGATACGAGCGTCTACGCAAGGAATTCTTGTCCGCTACTTACTACGTAGCGCTTATCGGAGGCAAATCTCGGCAAAGTAGTCCGAAATTACGCAAGTCAATCGCAAGTCAATCGCAAGTCGACTCGGATATCGTAAATCGACTTACGATGGGCCTTTGCGAGATACGAATTCATCCGCAGCTCGAATTTAATAGGGCCCATAGTCTTGATAATGTAAAAAACATTTAAGATACTAATAAATAAATAAATAAATTAATGCATCAATTCATTTATTAACCATTATATGCAACTTTTCTGTACAGGAAGCTACTGCAAGACTATTCAAAAAAAGCATTATCTGGAGCAGATATCAAGTCAAGTTAACAAACAGTAATAACAATGATGGTTGCCCCAATAAGGAACATTAATCTTATTGGTTAACACGTTTAAAGTTGTTTATATTTATTTTATTACTGTTATCAAGTGAAGTTCTTCAAAAAGAACATAAATAGATGATACATATGGGTGGGTCACTAGTCTGTTTGTCCTAATATTATTGTTCTTTAACATTAAAATCAATCAACTAAACAGTTAATGTAATTCAGTGGAGCATATATTGCAAAAGGTGTAAACCTGTTGATGCGTCAGTGGACGCCCAATCTGCCGTACAACTTACCTTCCATTAGTTTACCTAGGGGGAACCTAAACATTTCTAGAAATGCAGTAAGACCCTGCTTGGCCAAGGACAGCTCTATAGTTTCTGTATGCATCATTATCAAGCTTTCTGATTACTTCAATAAAGGAAATCCCATGCCATCAATCAATTTAAATAGAGTGGCAATCTTTCAAGAAATCCAGTAACACATTGATTGTAAAACACTACTGGCCAAGCTGTCTCCAGGTTCCTAAGTATCTCATCTCAAGCAGTTATTCAGATGCACCACACCACTCGACTAACAAATACTTGTTTAAGTTACATTTGTTACTGCGAAGAAATATTAGCTCTCAAATGTAAGCAGAGTAGACAGGCAATAACATAGCAGAATTTATAGAAGTGCCAGCACAAGCAGAACAAAACCAAGAAAAAAAATATACTCTGAGACTGCAGAATATACTGCCCTGCATATCATAAATATCCATTACTTCCAGAGGGGCCTGAAATGCACCAAACCATGAAGCATTGCCAAGTCTGGCGGTGTTTAGGGGAGTGCAAGACCCAGTGCAACAAATATGTATCTATATACCATGCAAATATTGAGAAACTCTGGATAACAATTCCTGCTTCTGTATGAAAAGAGATAAAATGTGTTGACGTATAGAAACCCCTCGGCTAATATTGTCTGCCATTTTCACGTTTGGTGAAAAGCTAGAGGACTTTATTGATATTCATTATGTTGGATACCCAAGTTCCATTTGACCACAAAACAATATGGCCAGGTGACCAGGACTGTCATAACCCCGGGGTGAGGGGGCCAGGTTAACCCCAAAACTCCTGCATTCTGCTACAGTAATACACTCCTGGATAGTAAGGATTTGGGTTTCTCAGTACCCAGCATGCAAATCAGGACATGCAGCAGTGTTATGTCATTGCACTAGATAGGTTGGTACTACCTCAAGAGTCTTGATATAACAGTGTCCTATCATACAGCAGTTTCTGACCACAACATAATTGTTTTAAACATTATAACGTAACCAGGGCATGAGGCCCAACATTACATCACACATAACTGAAAAAGTGACACAGTCCTTTAAAGCAAGTCTCATGACCATTGTAATAGCACTTGTGTTTGATAATCCCAAGGGCTAGTGGTCCATGGTCAAAAGTCCATGAGTACAGGGGATTGTGACAGTACAATTTTGAGCCATAAAGGGCCCTTGCTTGTGGGGTTTAGAGCAGTCCCACCCTGGTCCAGACAGAGTGGTTTGACAAGATTTAACTGCTAGACACCTCTAACTTCCGGGCTTTTACGGCTCAAATTAATTCCATGTGTGAAGCATTGTGGGAGTATGAGTATGAACACTCAACACTGTGTGAAGCTAGACATGAGCATGCAGTATTGTGTGAAGCTAGACATGAGCATGTAGTGTTGTGTGAAGCTAGATATGAGCATGCAGTGCTGTGTGAAGCTAGACATGAGCATGCAGTATTGTGTGAAGCTAGACATGAGCATGCAGTATTGTGTGAAGCTAGATATGAGCATGCAGTGTTGTGGGAAGCTAGACCTGAGCATGCAGTATTGTGTAAAGCAAAATATGAGCATGCAGTGTTGTGTGAAGCTAGACATGAGCATGCAGTGTTGTGTGAAGCTAGACATGAGCATGCAGTATTGTGTGAAGCTAGATATGAGCATGCAGTGTTGTGTGAAGCTAGATATGAGCATGCAGTATAGTGTGATGATAGATATGAGCATGCTGTGTTGTGTAAAGCAAAATATGAGCATGCAGTGTTGTGTGAAGCTAGATATGAGAATGCAGTATTGTGTGAAGATAGATATGAGCATGCAGTATTGTGTGAAGCTAGATATGAGAATGCAGTATTGTGTGAAGATAGATATGAGCATGCAGTTTTGTGTGAAGCTAGATATGAGCATGTAGTATTGTGTGAAGCTAAATATGAGCATGCAGTGTTATGTGAAGCTAGACATGAGCATGCAGTGTTGTGTAAAGCTAGACATGAGCATGCAGTGTTGTGTGAAGCTAGCTATGAGCATGCAGTATTGTGTGAAGCTAGCTATGAGCATGAAGTGTTGTGTGAAGCTAGACATGAGCATGCAGTATTGTGTGAAGCTAGATATGAGCATGCAGTATTGTGTGAAGCTAGATATAAGAATGCAGTATTGTGTGAAGATAGATATGAGCATGCAGTTTTGTGTGAAGCTAGATATGAGCATGTATTATTGTGTGAAGCTAAATATGAGCATGCAGTGTTATGTGAAGCTAGACATGAGCATGCAGTGTTGTGTAAAGCTAGACATGAGCATGCAGTATTGTGTGAAGCTAGCTATGAGCATGCAGTATTGTGTGAAGCTAGCTATGAGCATGAAGTGTTGTGTGAAGCTAGACATGAGCATGCAGTATTGTGTGAAGCTAGATATGAGCATGCAGTGCTGTGTGAAGCTAGACATGAGCATGCAGTGTTGTGTGAAGCTAGACATGAGCATGAAGTGTTGTGTGAAGCTAGATATGAGCATGCAGTGCTGTGTGAAGCTAGATATGAGCATGCAGTGCTGTGTAAAGCTAGACATGAGCATGCAGTGTTGTGTGAAGCTAGACATGAGCATGCAGTATTGTGTGAAGCTAGATATGAGCATGCAGTGTTGTGTGAAGCTAGATATGAGCATGCAGTATAGTGTGATGATAGATATGAGCATGCTGTGTTGTGTAAAGCAAAATATGAGCATGCAGTGTTGTGTGAAGCTAGATATGAGAATGCAGTATTGTGTGAAGATAGATATGAGCATGCAGTATTGTGTGAAGCTAGATATGAGCATGCAGTTTTGTGTGAAGCTAGATATGAGCATGTAGTATTGTGTGAAGCTAGATATGAGCATGCAGTGTTATGTGAAGCTAGACATGAGCATGCAGTGTTGTGTGAAGCTAGACATGAGCATGCAGTATTGTGTGAAGATAGATATGAGCATGCAGTGTTGTGTGAAGCTAGCTATGAGCATGAAGTGTTGTGTGAAGCTAGACATGAGCATGCAGTATTATGTAAAGCTAGATATGAGCATGCAGTACTGTGTGAAGCTAGACATGAGCATGCAGTGTTGTGTTAAGCTAGACATGAGCATGAAGTGTTGTGTGAAGCTAGATATGAGCATGCAGTGCTGTGTGAAGCTAGATATGAGCATGCAGTGCTGTGTGAAGCTAGATATGAGCAGGCAGTGCTGTGTAAAGCTAGACATGAGCATGCAGTATTGTGTGAAGCTAGACATGAACATGCAGTATTGTGTGAAGCTAGATATGAGCATGCAGTATTGTGTGAAGCAAGACATGAGCATGCAGTGTTGTGTGAAGCTAGACATGAGCATGCAGTATTGTGTGAAGCTAGATATGAGCATGCAGTGTTGTGTGAAGCTAGATATGAGCATGAAGTGTTGTGTGAAGCTAGACATGAGCATGCAGTATTGTGTGAAGCTAGATATGAGCATGCAGTATTGTGTGAAGCTAGATATGAGCATGCAGTGTTGTGTGAAGCTAGATATGAGCATGAAGTGTTGTGTGAAGCTAGACATGAGCATGCAGTATTGTGTAAAGATAGATATGAGCATGCAGTGCTGTGTGAAGCTAGATATGAGCATGCAGTATTGTGTGAAGCTAGATATGAGCATGCAGTATTATGAAGCTAGATATGAGCATGCAGTATTATTTGAAGCTAGACATGAGCATGCAGTGTTGTGTGAAGCTAGACATGAGCATGCAGTATTGTGTGAAGCTAGATATGAGCATGCAGTGTTGTGTGAAGCTAGATATGAGCATGCAGTGTTGTGTGAAGCTAGATATGAGCATGCAGTGTTGTGTGAAGCTAGACATGAGCATGCAGTGTTGTGTGAAGCTAGACATGAGCATGCAGTGTTGTGTGAAGCTAGATATGAGCATGAAGTGTTGTGTGAAGCTAGACATGAGCATGCAGTATTGTGTGAAGCTAGATATAAGCATGCAGTATTGTGTGAAGCTAGATATGAGCATGCAGTATTGTGTGAAGCTAGAGATGAGCATGCAGTTTTGTGTGAAGCTAGATATGAGCATGCAGTATTGTGTGATGATAGATATGAGCATGCTGTGTTGTGTGAAGCTAGATATGAGCATGCAGTATTGTGTGAAGCTAGACATGAGCATGCAGTTTTGTATGAAGCTAGATATGAGCATGCATTATTGTGTGAAGCTAGATATGAGCATGCAGTATTGTGTGATGATAGATATGAGCATGCTGTGTTGTGTGAAGCTAGATATGAGCATGCAGTATTGTGTGAAGCTAGATATGAGCATGCAGTATTGTGAAGCTAGATATGAGCATGCAGTATTATGTGAAGCTAGACATGAGCATGCATTGTTGTGCGAAGCTAGACATGAGCATGCAGTATTGTGTAAAGCTAGATATGAGCATGCAGTGTTGTGTGAAGCTAGACATGAGCATGCAGTGTTGTGTGAAGCTAGATATGAGCATGCAGTGTTGTGTGAAGCTAGATATGAGCATGCAGTGTTGTGTGAAGCTAGATATGAGCATGCCGTGTTGTGTGAAGCTAGACATGAGCATGCAGTGTTGTGTGAAGCTAGACATGAGCATGCAGTGTTGTGTGAAGCTAGATATGAGCATGAAGTGTTGTGTGAAGCTAGACATGAGCATGCAGTATTGTGTGAAGCTAGATATAAGCATGCAGTATTGTGTGAAGCTAGATATGAGCATGCAGTATTGTGTGAAGCTAGAGATGAGCATGCAGTGTTGTGTGAAGCTAGATATGAGCATGCAGTATTGTGTGATGATAGATATGAGCATGCTGTGTTGTGTGAAGCTAGATATGAGCATGCAGTATTGTGAAGCTAGATATGAGCATGCAGTATTGTGAAGCTAGATATGAGCATGCAGTATTATGTGAAGCTAGACATGAGCATGCATTGTTGTGCGAAGCTAGACATGAGCATGCAGTATTGTGTAAAGCTAGATATGAGCATGCAGTGTTGTGTGAAGCTAGACATGAGCATGCAGTGTTGTGTGAAGCTAGATATGAGCATGCAGTGTTATATGAAGCTAGATATGAGCATGCCGTGTTGTGTGAAGCTAGACATGAGCATGCAGTGTTGTGTGAAGCTAGACATGAGCATGCAGTGTTGTGTGAAGCTAGATATGAGCATGAAGTGTTGTGTGAAGCTAGACATGAGCATGCAGTATTGTGTGAAGCTAGATATAAGCATGCAGTATTGTGTGAAGCTAGATATGAGCATGCAGTATTGTGTGAAGCTAGAGATGAGCATGCAGATTTGTGTGAAGCTAGATATGAGCATGCAGTATTGTGTGATGATAGATATGAGCATGCTGTGTTGTGTGAAGCTAGATATGAGCATGCAGTATTGTGTGAAGCTAGACATGAGCATGCAGTTTTGTATGAAGCTAGATATGAGCATGCATTATTGTGTGAAGCTAGATATGAGCATGCAGTATTGTGTGATGATAGATATGAGCATGCTGTGTTGTGTGAAGCTAGATATGAGCATGCAGTATTGTGTGAAGCTAGATATGAGCATGCAGTATTGTGAAGCTAGATATGAGCATGCAGTATTATGTGAAGCTAGACATGAGCATGCATTGTTGTGCGAAGCTAGACATGAGCATGCAGTATTGTGTAAAGCTAGATATGAGCATGCAGTGTTGTGTGAAGCTAGACATGAGCATGCAGTGTTGTGTGAAGCTAGATATGAGCATGCAGTGTTGTGTGAAGCTAGATATGAGCATGCAGTGTTGTGTGAAGCTAGATATGAGCATGCCGTGTTGTGTGAAGCTAGACATGAGCATGCAGTGTTGTGTGAAGCTAGACATGAGCATGCAGTGTTGTGTGAAGCTAGATATGAGCATGAAGTGTTGTGTGAAGCTAGACATGAGCATGCAGTATTGTGTGAAGCTAGATATAAGCATGCAGTATTGTGTGAAGCTAGATATGAGCATGCAGTATTGTGTGAAGCTAGAGATGAGCATGCAGTGTTGTGTGAAGCTAGATATGAGCATGCAGTATTGTGTGATGATAGATATGAGCATGCTGTGTTGTGTGAAGCTAGATATGAGCATGCAGTATTGTGAAGCTAGATATGAGCATGCAGTATTGTGAAGCTAGATATGAGCATGCAGTATTATGTGAAGCTAGACATGCGCATGCATTGTTGTGCGAAGCTAGACATGAGCATGCAGTATTGTGTAAAGCTAGATATGAGCATGCAGTGTTGTATGAAGCTAGACATGAGCATGCAGTGTTGTGTGAAGCTAGACATGAGCATGCAGTATTGAGTGAAGCTAGACATGAGCATGCAGTGTTGTGTGAAGCTAAATATGAGCATGCAGTATTGTGTGAAGCAAGATATGAGCATGCAGTGTTGTGTGAAGCTAGATATGAGCATGCAGTATTGTGTGAAGCTAGATATGAGCAATGCAGTATTGATTGAAGCTAGACATGAGAATGCAGTATTATGTGAAGCTAGTCATGAGCATGCAGTTTTGTGTGAAGCTAGATATGAGCATGCAGTATTGTGTGAAACTAGATATGAGCATGCAGTATTGAGTGATGATAGATATGAGCATGCTGTGTTGTGTGAAGCTAGATATGAGCGGATATGAGCATGCATTATTGTGTGAAGCAAGATATGAGCATGCTGTGTTGTGTAAAGCAAAATATGAGCATGCAGTGTTGTGTGAAGCTAGATATGAGAATGCAGTATTGTGTGAAGATAGATATGAGCATGCAGTATTGTGTGAAGCTAGATATGAGAATGCAGTATTGTGTGAAGATAGATATGAGCATGCAGTTTTGTGTGAAGCTAGATATGAGCATGTAGTATTGTGTGAAGCTAAATATGAGCATGCAGTGTTATGTGAAGCTAGACATGAGCATGCAGTGTTGTGTAAAGCTAGACATGAGCATGCAGTATTGTGTGAAGCTAGCTATGAGCATGCAGTATTGTGTGAAGCTAGCTATGAGCATGAAGTGTTGTGTGAAGCTAGACATGAGCATGCAGTATTGTGTGAAGCTAGATATGAGCATGCAGTACTGTGTGAAGCTAGACATGAGCATGCAGTGTTGTGTGAAGCTAGACATGAGCATGAAGTGTTGTGTGAAGCTAGATATGAGCATGCAGTGCTGTGTGAAGCTAGATATGAGCATGCAGTGCTGTGTGAAGCTAGATATGAGCAGGCAGTGCTGTGTAAAGCTAGACATGAGCATGCAGTGTTGTGTGAAGCTAGACATGAGCATGCAGTATTGTGTGAAGCTAGATATGAGCATGCAGTGTTGTGTGAAGCTAGATATGAGCATGCAGTATAGTGTGATGATAGATATGAGCATGCTGTGTTGTGTAAAGCTAGATATGAGAATGCAGTATTGTGTGAAGATAGATATGAGCATGCAGTATTGTGTGAAGCTAGATATGAGCATGCAGTTTTGTGTGAAGCTAGACATGAGCATGCAGTGTTGTGTAAAGCTAGACATGAGCATGCAGTATTGTGTGAAGCTAGCTATGAGCATGCAGTATTGTGTGAAGCTAGCTATGAGCATGAAGTGTTGTGTGAAGCTAGACATGAGCATGCAGTATTATGTAAAGCTAGATATGAGCATGCAGTACTGTGTGAAGCTAGACATGAGCATGCAGTGTTGTGTTAAGCTAGACATGAGCATGAAGTGTTGTGTGAAGCTAGATATGAGCATGCAGTGCTGTGTGAAGCTAGATATGAGCATGCAGTGCTGTGTGAAGCTAGATATGAGCAGGCAGTGCTGTGTAAAGCTAGACATGAGCATGTAGTATTGTGTGAAGCTAGACATGAACATGCAGTATTGTGTGAAGCTAGATATGAGCATGCAGTATTGTGTGAAGCAAGACATGAGCATGCAGTGTTGTGTGAAGCTAGACATGAGCATGCAGTATTGTGTGAAGCTAGATATGAGCATGCAGTGTTGTGTGAAGCTAGATATGAGCATGAAGTGTTGTGTGAAGCTAGACATGAGCATGCAGTATTGTGTGAAGCTAGATATGAGCATGCAGTATTGTGTGAAGCTAGATATGAGCATGCAGTGTAGTGTGAAGCTAGATATGAGCATGCAGTATTGTGTGAAGCTAGACATGAGCATGCAGTGTTGTGTGAAGCTTGACATGAGCATGCTGTATTATGTGAAGCTAGACATGAGCATGCAGTATTGTGTGAAGCTAGATATGAGCATGAAGTGTTGTGTGAAGCTAGACATGAGCATGCAGTATTGTGTAAAGATAGATATGAGCATGCAGTGCTGTGTGAAGCTAGATATGAGCATGTAGTATTGTGTGAAGCTAAATATGAGCATGCAGTGTTATGTGAAGCTAGACATGAGCATGCAGTATAGTGTGAAGCTAGATATGAGCATGCAGTATTGTGTGAAGCTAGATATGAGCATGCAGTGTAGTGTGAAGCTAGATATGAGCATGCAGTATTGTGTGAAGCTAGACATGAGCATGCAGTGTTGTGTGAAGCTTGACATGAGCATGCTGTATTATGTGAAGCTAGACATGAGCATGCAGTATTGTGTGAAGCTAGATATGAGCATGAAGTGTTGTGTGAAGCTAGACATGAGCATGCAGTATTGTGTAAAGATAGATATGAGCATGCAGTGCTGTGTGAAGCTAGATATGAGCATGTAGTATTGTGTGAAGCTAAATATGAGCATGCAGTGTTATGTGAAGCTAGACATGAGCATGCAGTATTGTGTGAAGCTAGATATGAGCATGCAGTATTGTGTGAAGCAAGACATGAGCATGCAGTGTTGTGTAAAGCTAGACATGAGCATGCAGTATTGTGTGAAGCTAGCTATGAGCATGCAGTATTGTGTGAAGCTAGCTATGAGCATGAAGTGTTGTGTGAAGCTAGACATGAGCATGCAGTATTGTGTGAAGCTAGATATGAGCATGCAGTACTGTGTGAAGCTAGACATGAGCATGCAGTGTTGTGTGAAGCTAGACATGAGCATGAAGTGTTGTGTGAAGCTAGATATGAGCATGCAGTGCTGTGTGAAGCTAGATATGAGCATGCAGTGCTGTGTAAAGCTAGACATGAGCATGCAGTGTTGTGTGAAGCTAGACATGAGCATGCAGTATTGTGTGAAGCTAGATATGAGCATGCAGTGTTGTGTGAAGCTAGATATGAGCATGCAGTATAGTGTGATGATAGATATGAGCATGCTGTGTTGTGTGAAGCTAGATATGAGCATGCAGTGTTGTGTGAAGCTAGATATGAGAATGCAGTATTGTGTGAAGATAGATATGAGCATGCAGTATTGTGTGAAGCTAGATATGAGCATGCAGTTTTGTGTGAAGCTAGATATGAGCATGCAGTATTGTGTGAAGCTAAATATGAGCATGCAGTGTTATGTGAAGCTAGACATGAGCATGCAGTGTTGTGTGAAGCTAGACATGAGCATGCAGTATTGTGTGAAGATAGATATGAGCATGCAGTGTTGTGTGAAGCTAGCTATGAGCATGAAGTGTTGTGTGAAGCTAGACATGAGCATGCAGTATTGTGTAAAGCTAGATATGAGCATGCAGTACTGTGTGAAGCTAGACATGAGCATGCAGTGTTGTGTGAAGCTAGACATGAGCATGAAGTGTTGTGTGAAGCTAGATATGAGCATGCAGTGCTGTGTGAAGCTAGATATGAGCATGCAGTGCTGTGTGAAGCTAGATATGAGCAGGCAGTGCTGTGTAAAGCTAGACATGAGCATGCAGTATTGTGTGAAGCTAGATATGAACATGCAGTATTGTGTGAAGCTAGATATGAGCATGCAGTATTGTGTGAAGCAAGACATGAGCATGCAGTGTTGTGTGAAGCTAGACATGAGCATGCAGTATTGTGTGAAGCTAGATATGAGCATGCAGTGTTGTGTGAAGCTAGATATGAGCATGAAGTGTTGTGTGAAGCTAGACATGAGCATGCAGTATTGTGTGAAGCTAGATATGAGCATGCAGTATTGTGTGAAGCTAGATATGAGCATGCAGTGTTGTGTGAAGCTAGATATGAGCATGAAGTGTTGTGTGAAGCTAGACATGAGCATGCAGTATTGTGTAAAGATAGATATGAGCATGCAGTGCTGTGTGAAGCTAGATATGAGCATGCAGTATTGTGTGAAGCTAGATATGAGCATGCAGTATTATGAAGCTAGATATGAGCATGCAGTATTATTTGAAGCTAGACATGAGCATGCAGTGTTGTGTGAAGCTAGACATGAGCATGCAGTATTGTGTGAAGCTAGATATGAGCATGCAGTGTTGTGTGAAGCTAGATATGAGCATGCAGTGTTGTGTGAAGCTAGATATGAGCATGCCGTGTTGTGTGAAGCTAGACATGAGCATGCAGTGTTGTGTGAAGCTAGACATGAGCATGCAGTGTTGTGTGAAGCTAGATATGAGCATGAAGTGTTGTGTGAAGCTAGACATGAGCATGCAGTATTGTGTGAAGCTAGATATAAGCATGCAGTATTGTGTGAAGCTAGATATGAGCATGCAGTATTGTGTGAAGCTAGAGATGAGCATGCAGTTTTGTGTGAAGCTAGATATGAGCATGCAGTATTGTGTGATGATAGATATGAGCATGCTGTGTTGTGTGAAGCTAGATATGAGCATGCAGTATTGTGTGAAGCTAGACATGAGCATGCAGTTTTGTATGAAGCTAGATATGAGCATGCATTATTGTGTGAAGCTAGATATGAGCATGCAGTATTGTGTGATGATAGATATGAGCATGCTGTGTTGTGTGAAGCTAGATATGAGCATGCAGTATTGTGTGAAGCTAGATATGAGCATGCAGTATTGTGAAGCTAGATATGAGCATGCAGTATTATGTGAAGCTAGACATGAGCATGCATTGTTGTGTGAAGCTAGACATGAGCATGCAGTATTGTGTAAAGCTAGATATGAGCATGCAGAGTTGTGTGAAGCTAGACATGAGCATGCAGTGTTGTGTGAAGCTAGATATGAGCATGCAGTGTTGTGTGAAGCTAGATATGAGCATGCAGTGTTGTGTGAAGCTAGATATGAGCATGCCGTGTTGTGTGAAGCTAGACATGAGCATGCAGTGTTGTGTGAAGCTAGACATGAGCATGCAGTGTTGTGTGAAGCTAGATATGAGCATGAAGTGTTGTGTGAAGCTAGACATGAGCATGCAGTATTGTGTGAAGCTAGATATAAGCATGCAGTATTGTGTGAAGCTAGATATGAGCATGCAGTATTGTGTGAGAG
>CM050172.1:76393428-76408428 GCA_027410445.1 Discoglossus pictus
ACTCTCGCCCCCCCTCTTCCCCTGCTGTCACTCTCTCCCCCTCCTCTCCTGCTGTCTCTCTCTTTCTTCCCTCTGCTGTCTCTCTTTCTTTCCCCCACTTCTCCTGCTGTCTCTCTCTTTCTTCCCCCTTCCCCTGCTGTCTCTCTCTCTCCCTTCTTCACATGCTGTCACTCTCTCCCCCTCTTCTCCTGCTATCTCTCTCTTTCTTCCCCCCTCTTCCCCTGCTGTCACTCTCTCCCCCCTCTTTGCCTGCTGTCTCTCTCTTTCTTCCACCTTCCTCTGCTGTCTCTCTCTCTCCCCATGCTTTCACTCTCTCCCCCTCTTACCCTGCTGTCTCTCTCTCCCTTCTTCCCAAGCTGTCACTCTCTCCCCCTCTTCTCCTGCTGTCTCTCTCTCTCTCCCCCCTCTTCCCCTGCTGTCACTCTCTCCCCCCTCTTCCCCTGCTGTCACTCTCTACCCTCTTTCTTCCCTCTGCTGTCTCTCTCTTTCTTTCCCCCTCTTCCCCCGCTGTCTCTCTCTTTCTTCCCCCCCCCCCTTCGCCTGCTGTCTCTCTCTTTCATCGCCCTTCCCCTGGTGTCTTTCTCTCTCCCCTCTTCCCATGCTGGCACACTCTCCCCCTCTTCTCCTGCTGTCACTCTCTCCCCCTCTTCCCCTGCTGTCTCTTTCTTCCCCCCTCTTTCCCTGCTGTCAAGCACTTCCCCCTCTTTCCATGCTGTCACTCTCTCCCCCTCTTTCCCTGCTATCTCTCTCTCTCCCCTCTTCCCCTGCTGTCACTCTCTCCCTCCTCTTCCCCTGCTGTCAGTCTCTTACCCTCTTTCTTCCCTCTGCTGTCTCTCTTTCTTTCCCCCTCTTCCCCCCCTGTCTCTCTCTTTCTTCCCCCCTCTCTTTGCCTGCTGTCTCTCTCTTTCATCCCCCTTCCCCTGGTGCCTCTCTCTCTCCCCTCTTCCCATGCTGTCACTCTCTCCCCCTCTTCACCTGCTGTCTCTCTCTTTCTTCCCCACTCTTCCCCTGCTGTCACGCTCTCCCCCTGCTATCACTCTCTCCCCCTGCTATCACTCTCTCCCCCCTTTCCCTGCTGTCTCTCTCTCCCGCCTCTTCTCCTGCTGTCTCTCTCTTTCTTTCCTCTGCTGTCTTTCTCTTTCTTCCCCCCTCTTCTCCTGCTGTCATTCTCTCCCCCTCTTCCCCTGCTGTCTCCTTCTTCCCCCCTCTTTCCCTGCTGTCACGCTTTCCCCTCTTCCCCTGCTTTCACTCTCTCCCCCTCTTTCCTGCTGTCTCTCTCGCCTCTTTCTCTGCTGTCTCTCTCTCTCCCCACTTACCCTGCTGTCACTCTCGCCCCCCTCTTCCCCTGCTGTCACTCTCTCCCCCTGCTCTCCTGCTGTCTCTCTCTTTCTTCCCTCTGCTGTCTCTCTTTCTTTCCCCCTCTTCTCCCGCTGTCTCTCTCTTTCTTCCCCCTTCCCCTGCTGTCTCTCTCTCTCCCTTCTTCCCATGCTGTCACTCTCTCCCCCTCTTCTCCTGCTGTCTCTCTCTTTCTTCCCCCTGTTCCCCTGCTGTCACTCTCTGCCCCCTCTTTGCCTGCTGTCTTTCTCTTTCTTCTACCTTCCTCTGCTGTCTCTCTCTCTCCCCACTTCCCATGCTGTCACTCTCTCCCCCTCTTCCCTCTGCTGTCTCTTTCTTTCTTTCCCCCTCTTCCCCCGCTGTCTCTCTCTTTCTTCCCCCTCTTCCCATGCTGTCACTCTCTCCCCCTCTTCGCCTGCTGTCTCTCTCTTTCATCCCCCTTACCCTGGTGTCTCTCTCTCTCCCCTCTTCCCATGCTGTCACTCTCTCCTCCTCTTCACCTGCCGTCTCTCACTTTCTTCCCCACTCTTCCCCTGCTGTCACGCTCTCCCCCTGCTATCACTCTCTCCCCTTTCCCTGCTGTCTCTCTCTCCCGCCTCTTCTCCTGCTGTCTCTCTCTTTCTTTCCTCTGCTGTCTTTCTTCCCCCCTCTTCTCCTGCTGTCATTCTCTCCCCCTCTTACCCTGCTGTCTCTTTCTTCCCCCCTCTTTCCCTGCTGTCATGCTCTCCCCTCTTCCCCTGCTTTCACTCTCTCCCCCCTCTTTCCCTGCTGTCTCTCTCTCCCGCCTCTTTCTCTGCTGTCTCTCTCCCCACTTACCCTGCTGTCACTCTCGCCCCCCTCTTCCCCTGCTGTCACTCTCTCTCCCCTCTTTCCCGCTGTCACTCTCTCCCCCTCTTTCCAAAATATTTCTCTCCCCCCTCTTCCCCTGCTGTATCCCTCTTTCTTCCCCCCCTCTTCCCTGCTGTCACTCTCTCCCCCTCTTCCCCTGCTGTCACTCTCTCCCCCTCTTCTCCTGCTGTCACTCTCCCCCACTCTTCCCCTGTTGTCACTCTCTCCCCCCTCTTCCCCTGCTGTCACTCTCTCCCTCCTCTTCCCCTGCTGTCAGTCTCTTACCCTCTTTCTTCCCTCTGCTGTCTCTCTTTCTTTCCCCCTCTTCCCCCCTGTCTCTCTCTTTCTTCCCCCCTCTCTTTGCCTGCTGTCTCTCTCTTTCATCCCCCTTCCCCTGGTGCCTCTCTCTCTCCCCTCTTCCCATGCTGTCACTCTCTCCCCCTCTTCACCTGCTGTCTCTCTCTTTCTTCCCCACTCTTCCCCTGCTGTCACGCTCTCCCCCTGCTATCACTCTCTCCCTCCTTTCCCTGCTGTCTCTCTCTCCCGCCTCTTCTCCTGCTGTCTCTCTCTTTCTTTCCTCTGCTGTCTTTCTCTTTCTTCCCCCCTCTTCTCCTGCTGTCATTCTCTCCCCCTCTTCCCCTGCTGTCTCCTTCTTCCCCCCTCTTTCCCTGCTGTCACGCTTTCCCCTCTTCCCCTGCTGTCTCTCTCGCCTCTTTCTCTGCTGTCTCTCTCTCTCCCCACTTACCCTGCTGTCACTCTCGCCCCCCTCTTCCCCTGCTGTCACTCTCTCCCCCTCCTCTCCTGCTGTCTCTCTCTTTCTTCCCTCTGCTGTCTCTCTTTCTTTCCCCCTCTTCTCCCGCTGTCTCTCTCTTTCTTCCCCCTTCCCCTGCTGTCTCTCTCTCTCCCTTCTTCCCATGCTGTCACTCTCTCCCCCTCTTCTCCTGCTGTCTCTCTCTTTCTTCCCCCTGTTCCCCTGCTGTCACTCTCTGCCCCCTCTTTGCCTGCTGTCTCTCTCTTTCTTCTACCTTCCTCTGCTGTCTCTCTCTCTCCCCTCGTCCCATGCTGTCACTCTCTCCCCCTCTTCCCTCTGCTGTCTCTTTCTTTCTTTCCCCCTCTTCCCCCGCTGTCTCTCTCTTTCTTCCCCCCTCTTCCCATGCTGTCACTCTCTCCCCCTCTTCGCCTGCTGTCTCTCTCTTTCATCCCCCTTACCCTGGTGTCTCTCTCTCTCCCCTCTTCCCATGCTGTCACTCTCTCCTCCTCTTCACCTGCCGTCTCTCACTTTCTTCCCCACTCTTCCCCTGCTGTCACGCTCTCCCCCTGCTATCACTCTCTCCCCTTTCCCTGCTGTCTCTCTCTCCCGCCTCTTCTCCTGCTGTCTCTCTCTTTCTTTCCTCTGCTGTCTTTCTTCCCCCCTCTTCTCCTGCTGTCATTCTCTCCCCCTCTTACCCTGCTGTCTCTTTCTTCCCCCCTCTTTCCCTGCTGTCATGCTCTCCCCACTTACCCTGCTGTCACTCTAGCCCCCCTCTTCCCCTGCTGTCACTCTCTCTCCCCTCTTTCCCGCTGTCACTCTCTCCCCCTCTTTCCAAAATATTTCTCTCCCCCCTCTTCCCCTGCTGTATCCCTCTTTCTTCCCCCCCTCTTCCCCTGCTGTCACTCTCTCCCCCTCTTCCCCTGCTGTCACTCTCTCCCCCTCTTCTCCTGCTGTCACTCTCCCCCACTCTTCCCCTGTTGTCTCTCTCTCCCCCCTCTTCCCCTGTTGTCACTCTCTCTCCCCTCTTCCCCTGCTGTCACTCTCTCCCCTCTTCCCCTGCTGTCGCTCTCTCCCCCTCTTCCACTGCTGTCACTTTCTCCCTGTCTTCCCCTGCTGTCACTCTCTCCCTCTCTTCTCCTGCTGTCTCTCTCTTTCTTCCCTCTGCTGTCTCTGTTTCTTCCCCCCTCTTCCCCTGCTGTCACTCTCTCCCCCTCTTCCCCTGCTGTCTCTCTCTTTCTTCCCCCTTCCCCTGCTGTCTCTCTCTCTCCCCTCTTTCCATGATGTCACTCTCTCCCCCCTCTTCTCCTGCTGTCTCTCTCTCCCGCCTCTTCTCCTGCTGTCTCTCTCTCTCTCTCTTTCTTCCCTCTGCTGTCTCTCTCTTTCTTTCACCCTCTTCCCCTGCTGTCACTCTTTCCCCCTTTCCCTGCTACAGTGGATATAAAAAGTCTACACACCCCTGTTAAAATGTCAGGTTTCTGTTCTGTAAAAAAATTAGACAAAGATAAATAATTTCAGAACTTTTTCCACCTTTAATGTTGAAAAACAAACTGAAATCTTTTAGGTGGAGGAAAAAAAAATTAAAAAAAATAATGTGGTTGCATAAGTCTGCACACCCTCTTATAACTGGGGATGTAGCCGTGTTCAGAATTAAGCAATCACATTTCAAATCGTGTTAAATAGGAGTCAGCATAAACCTGCCATCATTTAAAGTGCCTCTGATTAACCCCAAATAAAGTTCAGCTGCTCTAGTTGGTCTTTCCTGAAATGTTCTTAGTCGCCTCCCACAGCAAAAGCCATGGTCCACAGAGAGCTTCCAAAGCATCAGAGGGATCTCATTGTTAAAAGGTATCAGTCAGGAGAAGGGTACAAAAGAATTTCCAAGGCATTAGATATACCATGGAACACAGTGAAGACAGTCATCATCAAGCGGAGAAAATATGGCACAACAGTGACATTACCAAGAACTGGAGCTCCCTCCAAAATTGATGAAAATTTGAGAAGAAAACTGGTCTGGGAGGCTACCAAGAGGCCTACAGCAACATTAAAGGAGCTGCAGGAATATCTGGCAAGTACTGGCTGTGTGGTACATGTGACAACAATCTCCTGTATTCTTCATATGTCTGGGCTATGGGGTAGAGTGGCAAGATAAAAGCCTTTTCTTACGAAGAAAAACATCCAAGCCAGGCTACATTTTGCAAAAAAACATGAAGTCTCCCAAAAGCATGTGGGAAAAGGTTTTATTGTCTGATGAAACCAAGGTTGAACTTTTTGGCCATAATTCCAAAAGATATGTTTGCCGCAAAAACAACACTGCACATCACCAAAAGAACACCATACCCACAGTGAAGCATGGTGGTGGCAGCATCATGCTTTGGGGCTGTTTTTCTTCAGCTGTAACTGGGGCCTTAGTTAAGATAGAGGGAATTATGAACAGTTCCAAATACCAGTCAATATTGGCACAAAACAAAGGAACAAAATCAACAAAGGAATGGCTTCACCAGAAGAAGATTAAAGTTTTGGAATGGCCCAGCCAGAGCCCAGACCTGAATCTGATTGAAAATCTGTGGGGTGAACTGAAGAGGGCTGTGCACAGGAGATGCCCTCGCAATCTGACAGATTTGGAGTGTTTTTGCAAAGAAGAGTGGGCAAATCTTGCCAAGTCAAAATGTGCCATGCTGATAGACTCATACCCAAAAAGACTGAGTGCTGTAATAAAATCAAAAGGTGCTTCAACAAAGTATTAGTTTAAGGGTGTGCATACTTATGCAACCATATTATTTTATTTTTTATATTTTTCCTTCCCTCTACCTAAAAGATTTCAGTTTGTTTTTCAAGTGAGTTGTACAGTTTATAGGTCACCCTAAAGGTGGAAAAAGTTCGGAAATGATTTATCTTTGTCTCATTTTTTTACAGCACAGAAACCTGACATTTTAATAGGGGTGTGTAGACTTTTTAAATCCACTGTATGTGTCTCTCCCCCCTCTTCCCCTGTTGTCACTCTCTCTCCCCTCTTCCCCTGTTGTCACTCTCTCCCCTCTTCTCCTGCTGTCTCTCTCTTTCTTCCCTCTTCTCCTGCTGTCACTCTCTCTCCCCTCTTCCCCCGCTGTCTCTCGCTTTCTTCCCCCCTCTTCCCCCCTCTTCCCCTGCTGTCACTCTCCCCCCCCCCTCTTTGCCTGCTGTCACTCTCTTTCTTCCCCTGCTGTCTCTCTCTCTCCCCTCTTCCCGTGCTGTCACTCTCTCCCCCTCTTCTCCTGCTGTCTCTCTCTTTCTTACCTCTGCTGTCTCTCTCATTCTTTCCCCCTCTTCCCTCACTGTCTCTCTTTCTTTCCCCCTCTTCTCTCGCTGTCTCTCTCTCTCTCTCCCCTCTTCCCCTGCAGCCACTCTCTTCCCCTCATTCCCTGCTGTTACTCTCTCCCCCTCTTTCCCTGCTATCTCTCTCCCCCTTCTTCCCTCTGCTGTCTCTCTCTTTCTTCCCCCTTCTTCTCCTGCTGTCACTCTCTCCCCCTCTTCCCATGCTGTCTTTCTCTTTCTTCCCCCTTCTTCCCCTGCTGTCACGCTCTCCCCCTGCTTTCACTCTATCCCCCCTCTTTCCCTGCTGTCTCTCTCTCCCGCCTCTTCCCCTGCTGTCACTCTCTCTCCCTCTCTTCTCCTGCTGTCTCTCTCTTTCTTTCCTATGGTGTCTCTCTCTTTCTCCCCTCTCTTCTCTTGCTGTCACTCTCTCCCCCTCTTCCCCTGCTGTCTCTTTCTTCCCCCCTCTTTCCCTGCTGTCACGCTCTCCCCCCTCTCTCCCTGCTGTCTCTCTCTCTCTTGCCTCTTTCCCTGCTGTCACTCTCTCCCCCCTCTTCCCTTGCTGTCACTCTCTCCCCCCTCTTCCCCTGCTGTCACTCTCTTACCCTCTTTCTTCCCTCTGCTGTCTCTCTCTTTCTTTCCCCCTCTTCCCCCGCTGTCTCTCTCTTTCTTCCCCCCTCTTCGCCTGCTGTCTCTCTCTTTCATCCCCCTTCCCCTGGTGTCTCTCTCTCTCCCCATGCTGTCACTCTCTCCCCCTCTTCTCCTGCTGTCTCCCTCTTTCTTCCCCCTCTTTCCCTGCTGTCACTCACTCTCCCCTCTTTCCCAGCTGTCTCTCTCTTTCTTCCCCCCCTCTTCCCCTGCTATCTCTCTCTCCCCCCTCTTCCCCTGCTGGCACTCTCTCCCCCTCTTTCCCTGCTGTCTCTCTCTCCCCTCTTCCCCTGCTGTCACTCCCGTCCCCTCCTCTCCTGCTGTCTCTCTCTTTCTTCCCTCTGCTGTCTCTCTCTTTCTTCCCCCCTCTTCCCATGGTGTCACTCTCTCCCCCCTCTTCGCCTGCTGTCTTTCTCTTTCTTCCACCTTCCTCTGCTGTCTCTCTCTCTCCCCTCGTCCCATGCTGTCACTCTCTCCCCCTCTTCCCTCTGCTATCTCTTTCTTTCTTTCCCCCTCTTCCCCCGCTGTCAAGCTCTCCCCTTGCTTTCACTCTCTCCCCCCTCTTTCCCTGCTGTCTCTCTCTCCCGCCTCTTCTCCTGCTGTCTCTCTCTTTCTTTCTTCTGCGGTCTCTCTCTTTCTTCCCCCCTCTTCTCCTGCTGTCACTCTCTCCCCCTCTTCCCCTGCTGTCTCTTTCTTCCCCCCTCTTTCCCTGCTGTCACGCTCTCCCCCCTCTCTCCCTGCTGTCTCTTTCTCTTGCCTCTTTCCCTGCTGTCACTCTCTACCCCCTCTTTCCCTGCTGTCTCTCTCTCTTGCCTCTTTCCCTGCTGTCACTCTCTCCCCCCTCTTTCCCTGCTGTCACTCTCTCTCCCCTCTTCCCCTGCAGGCACTCTCTCCGCCCCTCTTCCCCTACTATCACTCTCTCTCCCCTCTTTCCATGCTGTCTCTCTCTCTCCCCACTTCACCTGCAGTCTCTCTCTCTCGTTGTAGTGTGTGCACTCTTGTATATGTCACCATTATGCTGCTGGATGGTGCTTGTTGCCTCCATGCTCAGTCCCTGGTATGTTCCTGCTCTGTGACAGCGCCCCCTAGTGGTGGGAGGAGGGAGCGTACTGAGGAAGAGGAGTCCTGCGCCTGATGCGAGCCTCGCGATGAGGATGTGGTGCGCGGCCTGCGTGGATGTTCCAGAGGATGGTGGTCAATGGGTGGAGGAAGGATGAGGGGAAGGAGGGAGGATGAGGGGAAGGGGGAGAATAAGGTGCAGGAGGGAGGATGAGAGGAAGGTGGGGGGATGAGAAAGAATGGGGTGGATGAGGGGAAGGAGGGAGAATGAAAGGGAAGGATGAGGGGCAGGAGGGAGGATGAGGGGAAGCAGGGAGAATGAGGGGCAGGAGGGAGGATGAGGGGAAGGAGGGAGGATGAGAGGGACAGGAGGGAGGATGAGGGTAAGGAGGGAAGATGAGGGGGAAGGAGGGAGAATGAGAGGGCAAGAGGGAGGATGAGGGGAAGGGGGAGAATGAGGGGAAGGAGGGAGGATGAGGGGTAGGAGGGAGGATGAGGGGTAGGATGGGGGATGAGGGGCAGGAGGGAGGATGAGGGGAAGCAGGGAGAATGAGAGGAAGGAAGGAGGATGAGGGGAAGGGGGAGAATGAGGTGCAGGTGGGAGGATGAGAGGAAGGAAGGCGGATGAGAAAGAATAGGGGGCAGGAGGGTGGATGAGGGAGAATGAGAGGGAAGGATGAGGGGCAGGAGGGAGAATGAGGGGAAGCAGGGAGAATGAGGGATAGGAGGAAGGATGAGGGGAAGGAGGGAAGATGAGGGGGAAGGAGGGAGGTTGAGGGAGAATGAGAGGGAGGATTAGGAGAAGGAGGAAGGATGATGGGCAGGAGGGAGGATGAGGGGTAGGAGGGAGGATGAGGGGCAGGAGGGAGGATGAGGGGAAGGAGGGAGAAAGTTGTCAAACTGCCAGTTGTCCTCCCTGTAGGCCTAAGTGCAAGCTCGGAAGGCTTCCACTTGTGATTTTCTCTATAGGTGTGTGCTACTACAAACCTTATGAAAGGGATATAGCAAGAGGAAAGGAGGAGCAGTAACTGGGAGCACAAACCTGAATGGGCCTAGGGCAGCGTAAAACCAAAATATAACAACATTCATAAATTAATTTACTAATAAAATCGTTCATTCTCCCAATTCAATATAAGAATAATCTTTTCATATACAATTATTTCATTTCTACAATCATGATCAATCAAGAGTTATAAATATAATTAATCTTTTTTAATTATGTACATTATTAGAATGAAATAGTCTAAGCATATCTCCTTTAAATATTGAACATAAAATACTTTATTGTATTAATTCTTTATTTAGTAGTGGTTTTGTTATTCTCCCTTTTCTAGCAGGAGCCGGTAAAGGTTTTCTCATTAAAAAGGTTCCCATCAATATTACACCTTAAGCGGGTTTAGAAACTCATTCTTACCCTCATTAGATAATGTTGTGTAAATAAGGAACAATAAAGTTTGGTTGTTTCAAACGAAAAAAGTGGAAAAAAACAGTGTTTGGGCTTCTTCTAAGAAACTCTTGCGAGATTTCAGTTGTACACATAGAACCCGGAAGCTATATGGAGCGTCCACAAGTATAATTAAATACAACTAGCTATTCAGCAGGGTTCGCGTCCTCCCGTCACGCACGTTACCGTGGCAACGGAGTGACGCAATTACGCTCAAAGGGCGGAGGCATTAAGACAGGGAATTCCCTAGACCTCATACAAGCCTATTCTACCATATACGTATGAGAAAGGGGCGTGAGTTCTTGCTCATATAACGCCCAGAAAGGCGTATCTTATTTAGCACATAAAGCCCCGCGAAATACAAACACAGTCACTCACTCTATGTGCCTTGAAAAAGATAGTAGTAACTATTGAAACCGGTCGGCTTATTTCTTTATTCTTTTTATTTGTAATAGGCTATGGATACATCTTGATTACCCTCCTTTACTATTTCTCCTTTTTTGGAGTAGACGGAGTACACTGGTATGTACTAGGAGCCCTAAGGTAAGAGCTGGTGGAGCAGGATCTTTTTTCCTTCTATGAGCTAGCACAGCTTATTTTATGCTGTGCTTTGGTGTACTGTTCACCTTCTTTTTCTCCTTTTTTGCTCACCTTATGAACTTCAGTACGTTTCAAGATCTCCTTTGCCTCTTTATATTTTTCCATTTTTGTCATTATATATATTTATATATATAGAGAGTGTTTTTGTATTCATTTTTTATATTTAAACCCCTTTTTCTCACTTTTTTATAGAGATTCAGTCCTATGATTGTCCTAACAGATGTATGAGGACTCTATTAATAGGATACTAGGATGTTTAAGTAATGCTATGCGTCACTTACCTTGTATCCTTGTGTATACCTGACTCACCATTATTATATGGTGACACATCCTGGTACCTGTTTTCTCTATTGTTCCTTTATCACTCCTGCTTTTAGGGAGATATTTTTTTTTTTTTCTTTTTTGGCTTTTATTAATATAGGTGCTAAGCGCCATTTTTTTTATTTTTTCTTTTTTACATGTGTGTGTGTGTATATATATATATATATATATATATATATATATATATGTATGTATATATGTATATATATATGTATATATATATATAGATAAGTATATGTATATATATATACTAGCGAATTGCCCGTCAAAAAATGACGGCAATGAAATTGTAAGGTAGCTAATGCTGTTTAGTGTGTAATAATGAAATATATAATACATTAATAAATGAATATACTTTACCTATTTTAAAGCATTGTGTGGAAGAGCTGTGAATGTGTTTTGATGTTGCTGCAGCATTAGTGGTGTGGATCTGCTGTGTAAGCATGCTGAATGTGTGCAGTGTAACACTGTGCGTGCGCGAGCCCAAACCGTTGTCGTGTACTTCCGCATTGGCGTCAAATGGCGAGTAATGTGTGTTATATGTTTGTATCGGAATATCCGTAGGTGTTTTGTGGTGTTTTGCGAGTTTCTTGTGGTGTTTTGCGAGTTTAGAGTGCTGTAGCCTCGTTTTCGTTTTGTTCGGCGGCCATTTTTTCTCTCGCTTCGTTTTTTTTTTAGTCTCTAAACTGTTTTATTTGAAGTAAAATCGAGGTGTAAGTTGTATTTTTGAGGTGCTGGGTGCTCCCTCTTGGTGTAGGTAAGTTTTTTATGTATGTGGTGTGTGTATGTATTGTGTTTTACATTTTGTAATGTTCGCGAGTTGCGTCCGAGTGTTGCGAGTCCGTAATGTGTGTGAACGTGTGTCGTATGTTGTTTGCGAGTGTCGTAATGTGTGTGTCGTACTGTTTGGGTTGCGACGTGAAGTTTGCGAGGGTCGCAGTTGCTGGCAAGGAGCGCCTTTGGCGCTCCATGCCAGCAACTGCGGCCCTCGCTTTGCGAGGGCCTCAGGTGCTGGCATGGAGCGCCTACGGCGCTCCATGCCAGCAACTGAGACCCTCGGGCAGTGCCCTCGCTTCGCGAGGGCCTCGGCTCGCTGCGCGAGTCGCGGCCCTCGCTACGCGAGTCGCGGCCCTCGCTTTGCGAGGGCCGCGGGCTCGCTATGCGAGCCCGCAGCGTTAGCAACAACTCGTACGCTCACAACTATATATGTGATATATATGTATATGTGTATATATATATATATGTATGTATGTATGTATGTATGTATGTATGTATATAAAGAAAAAAGGGGGAATACAGTGAGAGATTATAAGCTACAAAAAGTATCTAAGAACATTTATTAAGGTCAGATAAAACTGAAATAACGTTGTGTGATGTATATGCTGTCCCTATGATGCTAAATAGAAAAAGCGGGGGGAGGAGGAAGGAGGGAAGATAAATAAATCTAGACAAATGGTCTAGTATATTGACAAATATAGGCGTGAAAAATTAATAGTGATAATGATACTAATGATCATACACATATGTGGGCACACTTTGTACCTAGTAAGCTTCCTAAATGGAAAACCCTTAAAAGGGTATCTGAAATATATGTGAGGATGTAATAGTGAAGAAATGCGTAATAACATGCAATAAAAATGTGAAGGTTATTGTAATAACCAAACGTGTAAATATCTATTATAAAGGTGTAAACCCAGGTAAATGATAAATAATAAGTGTGTATCTAAGAAACCTACCTGGTGTGTGTATACGATGTGAAAAACTAAATGTAAAGCTAAATATAAAGTGAAATGACTGAAATGCTATATGTAAAAGTGAATAAAAAACTATGTGTGTTAAAGTAAATCTAAGGCAATATAAAGTCTAGGACTATAATAGGTCTAGGACTATATGGTCCCCCTTGTGAGAATTATATCCTCATTTTAGGCAAGCAAAATCATGGGATAAGGGCATATACAAAACTATACATGTTAAAACCATTAAAGTGTTAAAAAATCAAAAGCTACGCAGATAGCCTGTACAGTGATTAAATGGACAGCATTCACTCTTTAACACGATGGTTAAGTGAGTGTTGCCTAGCTGTCAGAGATAAGGAATGGAAGAATGACCAAATTGCCCACTAGTGGTGAATACGATCCCTATGTGAGGCACACACTCCACCATACGATGCCTGAAAAATGCTCAGGTTTCAGAGGAGTACCCGACAAACAACGGGAGCCTCACACTGACCACATCCCCGCATTCAGGATAGCAGATAATGCACAGCCTGTATCGCGGTATAGTGTAACCCACACTTAGACAAAATAACCAAACCTTCAATACTCAGTCTAGGCACAACAATGCAACGCCGCCACAGTGCACTGTATCGCCGCCGACTGATGCTCAGTTTCGCCCTGCTCTGGCTTTTTCAAGGCTTGTGCTCCGTCTGCTGCAGTCTGAAGTTTGGGTTTTCGCGGGCCTTTTACACAGAGTAAAGGCTCCGCCTCCCCTTACTTCTATTGGTCCAACCCGTGTCATTGATGACATCATTAACTAAACGGGAGGTAATGAATAGATCTCATTGGTATTCTTAGGTAGCTAACCTCTGTTTGTATTGGACAATGGGATCTGTAAATATAAAAAGCTATTTTAATATCTATTGCAAAATAAACACTGTTGTTTATAATATGCAATGTGATATGATAATCTCTGTCATCTAGTAAATACAATGATATTTGATGTAGTTTATGTAATTTTTGTTTTTGTTTTCGCCCAACTATTAAATTTAAGAAACGTCATATTATCTTTTGTACTGATATTTTCCAATTCATAACCATATTGTGTTATACTTCTACACTAGCTATGTAACCGCTTCCCAAAGCCTATCTAGTGTTTTTAGGAGATTTTAAGGTTATTTCCTATTAATGTTAAGGGTACTTTTAGACATCAAATTTGTACCATTACTTTTTTATATATATGTTTTTTTCTAAAGTTCAGATAAATTAGCCAGAGGGGAAATTCTTGAGATAAAGGTATTTCCGTAAGTATGGTACTTCTTAACCCCATATCTCTTTGAAGGAACATATAAAGTTGTATTTATGTATTAATTTCTAGTTACTAAATGAATGGCAAGAATGAAAATCCTTCATTGATGCGGTTTGGTGCCTGAGCCCCCAAATCATAGATCCACCTACTTTCCAATTGGAGTAGTTGTATTTTTCGGTCACCTCCTCTCAGCTTTTCTGGCACTTGATCTACTATATGGAATTTAAAGCCATCCAAATTTCGTCCTTGACATTGACGTATGTGTCTCGATACTGGGGTGTCCATCTCTCTAGTAATGGAGTATACATGCTCCAGTATCCGTCGACGTATCTGTCTCTCTGTTTTTCCCACGTATATCATACCACATTTACATGTGAGTACATATATTACGTATGTTGAGAGACAATTGAAGAATCCATTTAGTGGATACTTTTTACCCGTTTTTGGATGTTCAAAGGCTTTGGCTGGTTCTATATATTTGCAGGCCTTACATCTACTGCATTTGTATAGACCTTGTGTGATTTTTCCATTTAGCCAACTGGTTTTAGGTTTTTCTTTCATAAAAAGACTCTTTACTAATGTGTCCTTTATGTTCGGTCCTCTCCGATATGTTACGGATGCCCTTTCCGGTAGACAATCCTTAAATACTCCATCATTTTTTAGGAGATACCACTATTTATTAAGTATATCCAAAATCTTCTCACTCTGACTACCATACGTCATGATACATCTGACAAGGCCTTTTTCATCTTTTAATTCCTCTTTTTTATGATACAAGAGAGTATCTCTATCATCCATAAGTGCTCTGTGATAAGCACGCTTCAGAATCTTGTTCGGATAACCTCTGTATTTAAATCTCTCTTTCAGGTTTTTAGCCTGACTCTTAAAGTCATCGACGTTGCTGCAGTTTCTGCGCAATCGCAGGTATTGTCCCACTGGAATTCCCATTTTCAATGGTTTGGGATGCTGGCTTTCCCAGTGTAATAGCATATTAGTCGATGTCTCCTTTCTGTATGTCATCATCCTGATTTCACCAGTCTGTTCTTTTATAATACTCAAATCTAGGAAATTTATGGTACGTTCATGGATCTCAAAAGTCAGTTTAAGCCCATAATCATTTCGATTTAGTACATTGACAAAATCTTCAAATTCTTCCTTTTTACCGGTCCATACTACCAAGATGTCGTCGATAAATCTGGACCAGAGGAGAATCTTTTTAGTAAAGATTTCAAAATTCTCAGAGAATACTTCATCTCTTTCCCATTTTCCTAAAAAGAGGTTGGCATAGTTTGTGGCACACGCCGTCCCCATGGCTGTACCCTTGATCTGTCTATACCAACATCCATCAAATATAAAGGTATTTTTCGTAAGTATGAACTGTAATAGTTCTAAAATGAACTCATTCCAATCCTGTTTTCGGTTACCTTGTGTTTCTAAGAAGAAACGTGCTGCATTTAGACCCAAGTGATGTGGGATATTACTGTATAGTTGTTCCACATCAATGCTAGCTAGCATTGATGTGGATGGTACCCCCAAGTCATCCAGTTGTCTTAATAGATCAGTTGTATCTTTTATGAATGACGGTAATGTACACACCATTGGACATAGATGTTGGTCCACTAGGGCACTGATTCTCTCAGTTAGGTTTTGTGTACCAGATACTATGGGTCTACCTGGTACCGGAAACTTTTTCTTATGGATT
>CM050172.1:76418428-76441744 GCA_027410445.1 Discoglossus pictus
AGCCACACTCGTAAACCATGCACTGGTTGGGAGCAGATGAGGGCGGGAACATGATCAATTAAGCAAGCCCGTAACCTCCTATTTCGAAACAGCCAATTGGAAATGAGACTGTCAGAATTACGGCAGTAACACATGGAGGTTATGTGTCAATCAATTAGGTTCGGGGGTCTTATATGCAACCAGACTCGCATGACATAGAAAATCTAGAATTATGAAAATGGATGCCAATACTGTTCTAGTCCATGTGGGTGGCCTGATGTGTATTAACTCATTGATACCCAAGATCGATTTAACCTGAAATGAAACATAAAAATAAATCTAATTTCCTGCCGATTTGCAAGCTTGAGACTGTTGTGAAATTAATTCTAATGTCTGTCATCGCTTTCCCGTTATTTACAGTGCAGTAGTGATTTTTTATTTGCATTTACAGTGCTACAAATAGGTGTTTAACCCTTTGCAGGTCATCTCTAGGACTCGTAGGATTTTCTCCTCCATTTGTGGTTTACGAGTGTGGATACGTTTGCGAGCTTGGGGAAATTGAGAAATTGAATAGGGATTTGCAATTTTGCCCTGCGAATTGGAAGATCAAAGGCTTCTGAGGGGTGTAAGTAAAGAGTTTTATGTCCGCCATTTTCTCAAGGCCGTAACTCGTAATCCGGTCCGAGCTGCAAAAAAATGTCAATTAAATATAAAATTTGCCTGCGACCTCCACTTGCGAGCTCGGATCTCAAAATCGCAGCAATTGAATGAGGCCCATAGAACACGTAGCTCCTCTGTTTGAGAGAATGAGAGACATTAAGTTTAAAGGACCACTTTAACATAGGACAAATGTCAAATGTTTGTGAAAAATGTAACAAAATGTTAATATTGGCAAATATGTAAACAATGAGCATATTTTTTTTTTTTTAGAGAAACCTTAATTTTCTGAGACTCTGTATTTGTATAGAAAGTTCTCTCTAATCTAGCTTCAGTACTTCCTGATAGCTTGGAGCCTGAGGGTACGTGCTTATTTACTGAACAGTGGAGGAAGGTTTTAGGGAGAAGGTGGGGTTTGTTATATCAATGGATAGTAAATAAAATGCTTTTGATATGTGATACCTACCCCCTTCCCCTGGACATGTTCTGCATGTGGCAGCTGTAATGTAAACTACAAAGCCTGCTCCTGCAGAGATGTAAATGACACTCTCATACATGTAACGTGTAATATGGATGCCCCCAGGGAATAACAGCTGCAGGACAATTTAAAGACTGTGTGGTCTCTCCGGCATATAATTTTGGAACTGCTGTTTAACTATTAGTTTTATTGTTAGGGTAAGGGTTAGGGTAAGGGTTTAAGCTTGGAAATTGTATAATCTTAGCAGCGATTACAAACTGTGTACAATTTTAGCAGCGCCATCTAGCAGCACCTTGCTGGAACTGCTTGTGCCACTGCTGGAGTACTCATAACAGGAAATATCTCAGGTTTGGATCTTACCAGGCAGGAGAACCTGACACCTCAATCTTCACATACACGGCTCATTGTAAGTGTATATCACTTTCCCCTATTACCACAACACATTATCTAAAAAATAATAAAATAAAAACACTAATAGATGCTATGTTAACAATATAGGTCAGTTTTAGATAAATACACAGCTTTGTACATTTCCTCCAGGGTTTGTTAATCTTTTCATTAGAATATTATGAACATCATTAATGAATCATTTTTCTTCCTTCTTTCTCGGCTACTCATTTGCTCCACTCTCCTTTCTGTACGGCATGATTCACTGTTCAAGGTGTTCGGCAGACACAGAGCTGTTATTACATAAATATTAATTAGCCGCTTGCGCTGCCCTGCCAGTTACACATTTCCCCCTGAAGTGGCAGTTTAAGTTCTCTCTCCCTCAGGAGTCAGGCTCTGCTAATTCTCACCTGCAGCTTTGTTGTAAACACTCGTTACACTATAATTAGAAAGATGATTAGTTCAGGGCCAGAAAATTGCTATTTAAAGGTCACTGCAGGACTCTGATTAACATACAGGGAGTGCAGAATTACTAGGCAAGTTGTATTTTTGAGGAATTATTTTATTATTGAACAACAACCATGTTCTCAATGAACCCAAAAAACTCATTAATATCAAAGCTGAATATTTTTGGAAGTAGTTTTTAGTTTGTTTTTAGTTTTAGCTATTTTAGGGGGATATCTGTGTGTGCAGGTGACTATTACTGTGCATAATTATAAGGCAACTTAACAAAAAACAAATATATACCCATTTCAATTATTTATTTTTACCAGTGAAACCAATATAACATCTCAACATTCACAAATATACATTTCTGACATCCAAAAACAAAACAAAAACAAATCAGTGACCAATATAGCCACCTTTCTTTGCAAGGACACTCAAAAGCCTGCCATCCATGGATTCTGTCAGTGTTTTGATCTGTTCACCATCAACATTGCGTGCAGCAGCAACCACAGCCTCCCAGACACTGTTCAGAGAGGTGTACTGTTTTCCCTCCTTGTAAATCTCACATTTGATGATGGACCACAGGTTCTCAATGGGGTTCAGATCAGGTGAACAAGGAGGCCATGTCATTAGATTTTCTTCTTTTATACCCTTTCTTCCCAGCCACGCTGTGGAGTACTTGGACGCGTGTGATGGAGCATTGTCCTGCATGAAAATCATGTTTTTCTTGAAGGATGCAGACTTCTTCCTGTACCACTGCTTGAAGAAGGTGTCTTCCAGGAACTGGCAGTAGGACTGGGAGTTGAGCTTGACTCCATCCTCAACCCGAAAAGGCCCCACAAGCTCATCTTTGATGATACCAGCCCAAACCAGTACTCCACCTCCACCTTGCTGGCGTCTGAGTCGGACTGGAGCTCTCTGCCCTTTACCAATCCAGCCACGGGCCCATCCATCTGGCCCATCAAGACTCACTCTCATTTCATCAGTCCATAAAACCTTAGAAAAATCAGTCTTGAGATATTTCTTGGCCCAGTCTTGACGTTTCAGCTTGTTTGTCTTGTTCAGTGGTGGTCGTCTTTCAGCCTTTCTTACCTTGGCCATGTCTCTGAGTATTGCACACCTTGTGCTTTTGGGCACTCCAGTGATGTTGCAGCTCTGAAATATGGCCAAACTGGTGGCAAGTGGCATCGTGGCAGCTGCACGCTTGACTTTTCTCAGTTCATGGGCAGTTATTTTGCGCCTTGGTTTTTCCACACGCTTCTTGCGACCCTGTTGACTATTTTGAATGAAACGCTTGATTGTTCGATGATCACGCTTCAGAAGCTTTGCAATTTTAAGAGTGCTGCATCCCTCTGCAAGATATCTCACTATTTTTGACTTTTCTGAGCCTGTCAAGTCCTTCTTTTGACCCATTTTGCCAAAGGAAAGGAAGTTGCCTAATAATTATGCAACCCTGATATAGGGTGTTGATGTCATTAGACCACACCCCTTCTCATTACAGAGATGCACATCACCTAATATGCTTAATTGGTAGTAGGCTTTCGAGCCTATACAGCTTGGAGTAAGACAACATGCATAAAGAGGATGATGTGGTCAAAATACTAATTTGCCTAATAATTCTGCACTCCCTGTATTTGTGGTTTATACTGAATGAGCATTGAAGGGACATCTAAATGTTCAAACTGTAAAGCGATTCTCTGAATCCCCCTTGCTGCTCAGATAGATTGATGCCTTGTTTTTTTGTTAGTGTCTTGGATTATAAATTGTTGTGCTGTATATGTTGTTGTTTTTGTTTCCCATTGATATGAGAAGGATATTATCAGGGTCAGATTCAGGGCTGTATCTACCTTTTTTGAGCCCCTAGGCAGTGAAGTGGAGGAGCCCCTCCACGGACCCATGTTTGCCTTTTCTGTACGTGTAAGTTATCTTTCCTGTGGTTACCTCCTAATATCCAGTCTATGAACTGCAACATTTCCCTTTTTTTAAGCCTGGAACTTTTTTTTTTTTTTTAAGAAGTGGCGCACCTTACAGGGAAGCGCCACTGGGTGGCTGCCTAGTTGCCCTAATGGGAAATTCAGCCATGGTCAGATTCATTATTTTAGTGGCCCACGGACAGTTTTTTAGAAGTGCCCTTAAGAAGGGAGATGAGATGGGGAGAGCTGAAAGCAACCGGATGAGATGTGAAGAAAGAAGAACCATGAGAAATGGAGGGTAGAAAGCAATGAAAACAAGGGAGAGCTGAGTAGATAATGATTGATGGGAATAGAGAGATTGGAAGAGGAGAGACATGGGAAGACATGAAAGCAATGTGGGGGAAGGAGCAGAAACGGACCAACCTTTTTGGAGCCTCTAGGCAATGACATGGAGGAGCTCCTGTGAGTATGTAAGGTATGCATGGACCCATTTTTGCTTTTTCTGTGTGTGTAAGTTCCTTGTCATGTTGTAATTTTCTTGTTACCCCCTATGTTACCCCCTAGTATCCAGTCTATGAACTGTAGTATTTAATTTCTTTTAAGTCAGGAACCAGTTTTTAAAAAGTGGCGCCCTGTAACGGATCTACTAGCACCCCGACCGGGTACCTCCGTTTGATGGACGCGTCCTAGCTTGCGTCGAGGCCTATAAGCACCGCACCGGACACCACACTACCACAGACTCCACAACCGCCGTAGCTTAAAGCTCCCAGGGAGTATGCCAAAGCATAGCAATCCCCAGTATGATATAGCAATCCCCTCCAAGAACGAGACAAGGCTACGTTTTGAAGGGTCAAGAAGAAGTGAACTGAACTTTATTTTGTTGTGCAGAAATATTTATACACATCTCTTCCCACAGGCAATACACATGTCCATATTTAGCCACACAATACACATAAAGAGAACAATAGGTGTGGTCACACCTCCCCGAGGCTACCTGGCAACTTTGATACAATCAGACATTGATTCAATTACACTTCTTTGTTCTTATCTGAGAATGAAAACACTTTATACAATAGACTTCCTTTATCTTATGCGGAGTCTCTGTAACAGGATTATCTCCCATGCCAAGTAGCTGCAATAGTCTGGGACAATATTCTGCAGAGCATAAACCAACATACATGCAGTATAATAGTAGGATCATATTTTAACCATAATAATCATAAAACAGGGTAAAACAGTGATGGGTTCCGTTACGCGCCCCTTATAGGATAACGCTCCTGGGCAGCTGCCTAGTTGGCCTAATGAGTAATCTGGCCATGCGAGGGATTGCGGGTAATAGGAGAAAGTTGGGGAGAGGAGCAGTGAATTGTAAGAAATTAACCAATAATTAAATAATGAATGTATAATTTCTACAAGTAATAAGTTCTTTTGGACAAATCAATAAACAAGGATACCCATAAGTTAATTAAAAAGGATATATTTTACATAAATGAATATACGGTTACACAATGGGTTTTAGACAAACAGATAGACAGTAGGGATAAAACGATATTTACAAAAAGATAACTATATGAATATACTACATTTATTACTAGATACTACACCAAAGGTCAGCAATATCTTAAGAGTCCATGTCTTTAGGCCTCAGGTCACACCACAGCATGGCTTCTGCTCAGCTGGGCACTCTTCTGGACACCTCTTCATGGACACACACACACACACACTTAGACTTAGACTAGCTAAAACTCTCTGGACTTTGTATATGTTTCTTGGACACCCCCCCCCTTGATATGTGACTGTTCATCTCAACTGGAATCTTCTCACCTCCCCCCAAATTCCATAAAAAATCCATAAATGGGAAACTCACACACACAGATGTCCCCTTGTTTACATATTAACACTCTGGGCCAAGAGACCCCCTATTATGTTGTCTATACGATAGATGCAAGAATACACCACACCTAACCGTTCTTTTGTTTACCCATAAACAACCTCAAGCATAAGTCTTGTTATAGTCTCAATGGAATAGATAGTCACACCTCAAGTTTCTCAGGGCACAGTTTGTTTGTGATAAGTTGGTTGTGACTGGACACTTATAAAAGATTTATACAACTACATATATTTTATAAGATACACTTAGTAAAGACACAATGTTTAAAAATGATCACTGTTTAAGCCATATCTTACAATCCCCACCTAGAGAGCGATTGATTTTGTATAGAATGAGCTCTCTCAAATTACACAAACAAATATGGATTATTGTGTATGGACCCACTGTGTGTGTGTGAGATTTCAAAGTAATACAGTTCACTGAGACAGGAATGATCTGATAACAACCAATACTTTCTGTAAATTTTAGGGTTCTGTGAGGCAAATGTTGACTAATTAGGTATGCACTCACAGTATTTATTTTATAATATTTTATAATATTAATTTATACACCTGTGGCTACTGTGTAAAATCACATCACCCTCCCATAACTATTGCAAATGTATCCCTCAGCCACAAGATCTGTTCACACCCCAATAACACTTCTGTTTGCCACACCCATCTGCCACCATTTTTCCTGCATTGTTTCATCCATGTGTCACCATTTCCACCTATGTCCCATCCTCTGACCCATATTGGATCTTATTGGGAGGTTAATGTTACACATAGCTTTGTTTAAGACTTATGCAGTCTTTTTAATACTGTGTATTGTGTGTATTGAAGAAATCACTCATCAAAGGACACTTTATTGTGAGCATGTGTGGATAGAAAAAGTGTGTAGGTGATTGTAGCACCTTATTAGGTACTTTAGTGAAAACATTAAATGTGACTCTGTATTCACTCAGGAAATGGAAAATGTGTGTGATAATCATATAAAGTATGCAGCAGGATCTCAATGGAATCACTATGGTTGTTCATCTCACTCGTGTCTCAATACCTCCATATTACTTCCAAGTCGGGCTTTCTATAACAAAAGATACAAGATAATAAAAATAACAATTCATAATAATCCAACATTCCAACCATTCCTAAATTAGGGTGATCTAATTCTAAAATGGTCTGTGTCCCTAACAGAGATAAACAATTAAAACAAGAGATAACCAAATGACTGACCAATGGGGTATCATACTAAATGTCTAATTGGTAGTACCAAATTAATTTTAAACAAATATCTATAACAAATCGGACCAAGTTTATATCATTCTGCATTCATAACTTGCAGTACTAAATTATTATTCATATCAGTATAGTATATTTACATTTATATTCATGTAGCGCCAGAATGTACTAGTTCTGAAACTATATGAATACTGGTGAGGTTCCTTTGTGTCTAAAGTTATGTAGAAATAGAAGAACACTTATAGTCCCTATATATAAGGACAAACATTATTTAAATGGTACAACAATGGCGTGATATAATTGTTAAAACTTAAATTAAGAAGTGGTCTAAAAAAGAGAACATAGACCACTATCATCCTCCTACAGGGGAATGTATTGATACAAGGAATATTTATTTAAATATGCTGGTTATGATAATAGTCCCATTGTATTTTAGGCTATTCCACTAATAATGCCTTGTACACAATGAAAGTATACACTGAACTCATATAAGTAGGGATAAATTCCCTTACATGTATATCTATGTCTTCATTATAGTGCTTGTTCATAAGCCTCTATTATACTGGGAAACAAAACTCACCAGTCTAGATATATCTAGGCTCCAATTTTGTCTTATCTTATTCCTTCATTAACCTGCTATATATAAGTGAGACTGTGAGAGGATTTAAGCTATGAAAATGCTCTATTTCCCCCACCTCTGCTGAGATCATGAGCAGTAAACCTAATCTAAACACTGGTCTGTATGTTGCCCAGTGAGTATATGCCATAAACAAGGCGTTAGTATATCTGATCTATCCTCCTCTCTTTCCCCTGAAGGTCCAGATGGCGTGTGACGTCACTAAGGCTTGACGTCCACTAAAGTGACGGCCCTATGCAGCGTTTCGCACTCCTGCTTCTACGGGAGCCGACACGGGTGTGCAGAGGGGAGGGTGCTTTATAGTGGGTGTCTATCAGTCTGTGCATTGGGTTAACTGTTTGTTAGCCACATAGGTATGTGTTTATAATCAAAACAGATTAATGTGTGTCAGTTAAGTTATTTCTTCTGTCTTATCTTTAATATCTTTATTACATACTGAATTGTAATGTCTAAAAGTATTTATTCATACTTACATTGCCTTAAATGCCTAACCATAATCGTTATATAAGAGTTTAGTGAACATACATACATACATTTGCAAACTTGTATTTGGGATGGTGGGAGAAGGAAGTGGCATTTTCGGATCAATATAGGGCACTAACTGAGAAAACTCTCTTATGGGTGCGCTATATCGATGACATCATGATACTGTGGGAGGGCACTGCAGAAGAATTCAAAGTATATTTGAATATTCTTAATACCAATGATTGGAATTTAAAACTGACATGTGAAAAGAGCTTACAGACAGCTAACTTCCTAGACCTCAGAATATATAAGGATGAGGTAGGATGTCTCAAAACAGACCGATATAGGAAGAAAACCGCTACCAATAGCACCCTCCACTATAGTAGTGCCCACCACCCATCAACCAAGAAGTCTATACCAACAGGGGAATTTCTTAGGATACCTAGAAATTATAGTGACTTGTACACCTACAATATCAGGGCCAAAGAATTAAAAATCAGACTTAAACTACGAGGTTACAGCAATAGTCTTATCAGGAAGGGCTACCAAAGAGCATTACATACCAACAGGGAACAAATGCTGGTGCCCAAAATTGATAAATCAAGTACAGGAGAAGTAAGATTTGTAACTACATTTAATTCTCAATGTAAAGAGATTAGTGATATTCTAAATCGACACATAAGACACATAAGACACATAAGATTCTGAGGACAGATAATCAGTTGGATGAATATTTAGGACCAAGGGTACTTATAAGTTGGCGGAGAAGCAGATTAATATAAAGTTTAAGACTATTTTATTTGTATTTTAATACACAATTATAAATGATTGTTTACTTAGCTTTAATAATTAGACAAAATTATTGGTTTGTATAAAAACGCTTGCTATTCCATACCTTTGTAAAATAATGTATGTATGCAGGTTGATGTGTTGATGAAAAAGATCATGTGCTATACTTAAAAAAAAAAGTAAAAAAAAAATTTCCCTGAAGAAATGCAGACTTGTTACATGACACAAAGTTATTTTGCAAATACTGGTCTTAAATCAGTTAGCTGTGTTTGCTTAGTCAGTTGTGCATTCAAATGTATGGTATCTGTGATTAGGTAGCGCGGGCAACTAACAGTATCTGTCCAAGACTCAAGTCCTCTCTGCAAGAGGAGAAGAAAGCACTTGCCTCAGCAGTCACCTTAGTTTAGGTTTTCAACGATTTTTCATTAAAATTCCAGTATAATATTTAAAGTATATTCATTTAATGTGTCAGTCACATAAAATAAATATTTAGAACTTGTTTCAGGATATTTTTAAAAGGGATGTTTTGCCTAAATTCTCTGCACAGATGATTTGTAAAGAAGTAACTATTTTTCTGCTCTCTGCATGGAGCTGCTGCTGTGGGTCTGTCTGGGGGCACTGCCAGTGACTTATGTAAACAGAGATTTCATGCTTTTAAAACATATTTCAATAAGAAATGGATTAAGGGTGAGAGTGCGTTGTGTTCTCATTTGCATGTATCTTCCCAGTTTCCTAGAGTGCAATGACTGTATTTCTGGGAAAACTGAGCAGGAAATACATTTTTTTCCTTATTTTTAAGACATTCAAATGGAATCACAAATTTTCTATATATATATATATATATATATATATATATATATATATATATATATATATATATATATAACACATTATAAAGCTATTTAGTCTTAGTTTACTATTTATAGTAGACACCATCCATGTATGTTAGGTCCTCATGTGCTATAATCAATTCTTGTGTGTGTTCCATACAGTTGTGTCCATCTCTCTGTGACTTCATGAACCTCAAAACACCATGCTGATCCACTTGGTATTCATGGCAGAGATACTGGAGTGGGTTGCCATTTCCTTCTCCAGTGGGCCACAGCATAAAGCTCCTGGTATTCCTAGGTGGTTTCCCATCCCAGTACTGACAAGGCCCAACCCTTCAATCACATCAGGGTGGTTCCCTTACTGGAATCAAACCCAGGTACCAACAGTGAAAGCACTGAATCCTAACCACTGGACCACCAGGGAACCCTAACCAATGCTTACACTTACCTAAGCAATTGCAAATGTATGTCAGGTTGTGCTTATCCATAAAGTTTTCTTGGCAAATATACTGGAGTGGGTTTCCAGTTCCTTCTTCAGTGGACCGTGATTTGTCTGACCCCTCTGCTATGACCTGGCCATCTTGGGTGAACCCCACAGCTTCATTGACGTTCACAAGCCCCTTCACCACCACAGGGTAGTAATCCAGAAGGGGGTAAAGTCACCTATCATGGTCTATACCCCTGTTCCTTAAAGGGGCACAACAGAAATTTCAAATATTACTTAACATAAATCTATAATTAATAACAAGTAACTTTTTTTACCTGTCAATCAACCTTTCTGATTCACCCACAAATCACAGACTGATGCCCGTTTCAAATGAATGATTGTTGTCAGTAATTGCTAATAATTTCGATATATTATTTAGTGTAAAGCCATGTGAGTGTGCGCTCTCCCCGGGGTGTAATTAGTACGGGGGTCTGGCTTTATTACTGTCAGTATAAAATGGCTGAAGATGCTCAGATGTTTTGGATAAATTAGGCCAGTTACTTTCTGTGTTGTCCCCTGAAACCAGTCCAGGCACTTTTTAGAAGGTAATATTATTTATATTAGGAAAACATATAATCTTTTTACTCATAATGTGTTATTATATGGCATATCATAGAGCCCATGTTTGTGTTGTCATTACACTTCTTTGCTCCACTCTCTTGCTTTCTCTTCTTATTGGTATATAAATATTTGACAGCAATGCTTTATTTCCATCACTATATTTTTACTTAATAAAAGCTAAGTTTAATCTTCCTCGTTGCAATTTGCTGACATCACACTTGAGCGGTCGGTTTCTTTGCCTTTTATCTTTCACTCCACCATAGATGTAAATAGCGGCAAAAGTCCACTATAGACCCGTCAGGCTGTATTTTTGGGAATCTAAACATTAGACATTCAATGATTTGGAGACAATATATTAAACTGATGATCTACGGGCTATAAAAACTGTCCAGGAGAGAGCAGAGTGGCGGTTGGAGTCACAGCAGCTCCCAAATGCACAAATTTACAAAGAAAGTGAAATAGAAAAACATGTTTATAGATGTGAGCAAGTACCAGGGCAGAAAAGGGCAGAGGATTCATGGGCAATCCCTAAGTACGTGTGGTACAGAATATAGCAGTATAAGAAACATACACTCATAGAGATGCTGCATGATACTATTTGGCACTGCACAAAATGGGCACCTTACATAGTATTGTAACATCAACGCATTGAAAATGATGGATCAACCCCAAAAAGACACCAAGCAAAAAAGGCCCAACGCATTTGGTTTTGGTAGAAAAGGCCACAGCTTAAAATACAAACAAGTGTTTTTGAAGAAATAAATAAGAGGTGCTTGCCCACCCACCCACTGGTATTCATGTGCACCCCATGCCCCAGGATAAACTCAAGGAGACTCCATGCCCCAGGATAAACTCCAGGGGACCCCTTGTCCCAGGATAAACTCCAGGGTACCCCATGGCCCAGGAAAAACTCCAGGGAACCCCATGCCCCAGGATAAACTCCAGGGGACCCCATGCCCCAGGATAAACTCCAGGGGACCCCATGTCCCAGGATAAACTCCAGGGTACCCCATGTCCCAGGATAAACTCCAGGGTACCCCATGTCCCAGGATAAACTCAAGAAGACCCCATGCTCCAGGATAAAACTCCAGGGGACCCCATGCCCCAGGATAAACCACAGGGGACCCCATGCCCCAGGATAAACCACAGGGGACCCCATGCCCCAGGATAAACTCCAGGGGACCCCATGCCCCAGGATAAACCCCAGGGGTCCCCAGGATAAACTCCAGGGGACTCCATGCCCCAGGATAAACCACAGGGGACCCCATGCCCCAGGATAAACCACAGGGGACCCCATGCCCCAGGATAAACCCCAGGGGACCCCATGCCCCAGGATAAAACTCCAGGGGACCTCATGCCCCAGGATAAAACTCCAGGGGACCTCATGCCCCAGGATAAACTCCAGGGGACCCCATGCCGCAGGATAAACTCCAGGGGTCACCATGCCCCAGGATAAACTCCAGGGGACCCCATGCCCCAGGATAAAACTCCAGGGGACCCCATGCCCCAGGATAAAACTCCAGGGGACCCCATGCCCCAGGATAAACTCCAGGGGACCTCATGCCCCAGGATAAAACTCCAGGGGACCCCATGCCCCAGGATAAACTCCAGGGGACCCTATGCCCAGGATAAACTCCAGGGGACCCTATGCCCCAGGATAAACTCCAGGGGACCCCATGCCCAGGATAAACTCCAGGGGACCCCATGCCCCAGGATAAACTCCAGGGGACCCCATGCCCTAGCAGTACATATACCACCATGAGCATATCTTGCTGCTCACACACATATATGGGCAAGCACCCCGCGCTCCTCTCAGTTGTGACGAACCTCCAATCTTACTTCACCTGTAAACCTATTTTTTCTATTGTGACTCTGTGTTCTCTAATGGGGGGGGAGGGAGATGTGATCTGATTCCTGGTCTCAGCTGTCAAGGAGAGGAGCAACAGCTTATTTATAACTTCTGTTCCATTATATGACAGACCGACTGGCGTATCTAGGCAGGGGCAGGGCCTGAAGCGCCCCGGGCGTCGCGTTGCTAGGGGCGGCACGAGCTGTCTGCAGCTGAAATTGTAAGCAAACCCCGCCCAGCCCTATCCCCACCCGTAGCTCCGCCCCCTTCCGTCCCGTGGCCCCCTGCCTGCAGGTCCTGTTACTGCATCTGCGGCAAAATGGAGAAAAATGCACCGACCACACAGCACTGCATGCTCATATCTAGCTTCACACAATACTGCATGCTCATATCTAGCTTCACACAATACTGCATGCTCATATCTAGCTTCACATAATACTGCATGCTCATGTCTAGCTTCACACAATACTGCATGCTCATGTTTAGCTTCACACAATACTGCCTTCTCATATCTAACTACACACAATACTGCATGCTCATATGTAACTTCACACAATACTGCATTCTCATATCTACCTTCACACAATACTGCATGCTCATCTCTAGCTTCACACAACACTGCATGCTCATATCTAGCTTCACACAATAATGCATTCTCATATCTAGCTTCACACAATACTGCATGCTCATATCTAGCTTCACACAGCACTGCATGCTCATATCTAGCTTCACACAGCACTGCATGCTTATATCTAGCTTCACACAACACTGCATGCTCATATCTAGCTTCACACAATACTGCATGCTCATATCTAGCTTCACACAATACTGCATGCTCATATCTAGCTTCACACAATACTGCATGCTCATGTCTAGCTTCACACAACACTTCATGCTCATATCTAGCTTCACACAACACTGAATGCTCATATTTAGCTTCACACAACACTGCATGCTCATATCTAGCCTCATACAATACTGCATGCTCATATCTAGCTTCACACAATACTGCATGCTCATGTCTAGCCTCACACAACACTTCATGCTCATATCTAGCTTCACACAATACTGCATGCTCATGTCTAGCTTCACACAACAATGCATGCTCATATTTAGCTTCACACAATACTACATGCTCATATCTAGCTTCACACAACACTGCATGCTCATATCTAGCTTCACACAGCACTGCATGCTCATATCTAGCTTCACACAACACTGCATGCTCATATCTAACTTCACACAATACTGCATTCTCATATCTAGCTTCACACAATACTGAATGCTCATGTCTAGCTTCACACAATACTACATGCTCATATCTAGCTTCACACAACACTGCATGCTCATATCTAGCTTCACACAATACTGCATGCTCATATCTAGCTTCACACAACACTGCATGCTCATATCTAGCTTCACACAACACTGCATGCTCATATCTTGCTTCGCACAACACTGCATTCTCATATCTAGCTGCACACAATACTGCATGCTCATATCTAGCTTCACACAGCACTGCATGCTCATATCTAGCTTCACACAGCACTTCATGCTCATGTCTAGCTTCACACAGCACTGCATGCTTATGTCTAGCTTCACACAATACTGCATGCTCATGTCTAGCTTCACACAATACCGCATGCTCATATCTAGCTTCACACAAAACGGCATGCTCATATCTACCGTCACACACTACTGCATGCTCATATCTAGCTTCACACAAAACTGCATGCTCATATCTAGCTTCACACAACACTGCATGCTCATATCTAGCTTCACACAGCACTGCATGCTAATATCTAGCTTCACACAGCACTGCATGCTCATATCTAGCTTCACACAACACTGCATGCTCAAATCTAGCTTCACACAATACTGCATGCTCATATCTAGCTTCACACAATACTGCATGCTCATGTCTAGCTTCACACAACCCTTCATGCTCATAACTAGCTTCACACAACACTGCATGCTCATATCTAGCTTCACACAATACTGCATGCTCATGTCTAGCTTCACACAACACTGCATGCTCATATCTAGCTTCACACAATACTACATGCTCATATCTAGCTTCACAAAATACTGCATGCTCATATCTAGCTTCACACAATACTGCATGCTCATGTCTAGCTTCACACAACACTGCATGCTCATATCTAGCTTCACACAATACTGCATGCTCATGTCTAGCTTCACACAACACTGCATGCTCATATCTAGCTTCACACACCACTGCATGCTAATATCTAGCTATACACAACACTGCATGCTCATATCTAGCTTCACACAATACTGCATGCTCATATCTAGCTTCACATAATACTGCATGCTCATGTCTAGCTTCACACAATACTGCATGCTCATATCTAGCTTCACACAATACTGCATGCTCATATCTAGCTTCACACAACACTGCATGCTCATATCTAGCTTCACACAATACTGCATGCTCATGTCTAGCTTCACACAACACTTCATGCTCATAACTAGCTTCACACAGCACTGCATGCTCATATCTAGCTTCACACAGCACTGCATGCTCATATCTAGCTTCACACAACACTGCATGCTCATATCTAGCTTCACACAACACTTCATGCTCATATCTAGCTTCACACAACACTGCATGCTCGTGTCTAGCTTCACACAATACTGCATGCTCATGTCTAGCTTCAAACAACAATGCATGTTCATGTCTAGCTTCACACAACACTGTATGCTCATGTCTAGCTTCACACAACACTGCATGCTCATATCTAGCTTCACACAATACTACATGCTCATATCTAGCTTCACACAATACTACATGCTCATATCTAGCTTCACAAAATACTGCATGCTCATATCTAGCTTCACACAATACTGCATGCTCATGTCTAGCTTCACACAACACTGCATGCTCATATCTAGCTTCACACAATACTGCATGCTCATGTCTAGCTTCACACAACACTGCATGCTCATATCTAGCTTCACACACCACTGCATGCTAATATCTAGCTATACACAACACTGCATGCTCATATCTAGCTTCACACAATACTGCATGCTCATATCTAGCTTCACATAATACTGCATGCTCATGTCTAGCTTCACACAATACTGCATGCTCATATCTAGCTTCACACAATACTGCATGCTCATATCTAGCTTCACACAACACTGCATGCTCATATCTAGCTTCACACAATACTGCATGCTCATGTCTAGCTTCACACAACACTTCATGCTCATAACTAGCTTCACACAGCACTGCATGCTCATATCTAGCTTCACACAGCACTGCATGCTCATATCTAGCTTCACACAACACTGCATGCTCATATCTAGCTTCACACAACACTTCATGCTCATAACTAGCTTCACACAACACTGCATGCTCATGTCTAGCTTCACACAATACTGCATGCTCATGTCTAGCTTCAAACAACAATGCATGTTCATGTCTAGCTTCACACAACACTGTATGCTCATGTCTAGCTTCACACAACACTGCATGCTCATATCTAGCTTCACACAATACTACATGCTCATATCTAGCTTCACAAAATACTGCATGCTCATATCTAGCTTCACACAATACTGCATGCTCATGTCTAGCTACACACAACACTGCATGCTCACATCTAGCTTCACACAATACTGCATGCTCATGTCTAGCTTCACACAACACTGCATGCTAATGTCTAGCTTCACATAATACTGCATGCTCATATCTAGCTTCACAATACTGCATGCTCATATCTAGCTTCACACAATACTGCATGCTCATATCTAGCTTCACACAACACAGCATGCTCGTATCTATCATCACACAATACTGCATGCTCATATCTAGCTTCACACAATACTGCATGCTCATATCTAGCTTCATACAAAACTGCATGCTTATGTCTAGCTTCACACAATACTGCATGCTCATGTCTAGCTTCAATCAGTACTGCATGCTCTTATTTAGCTTCACACAATACTGCATGCTCACATCTAGCTTCACACAACACAGCATGCTCATATCTATTATCACACAATACTGCATGCTCATATCTAGCTTCACACAATACTGCATGCTCATATCTAGCTTCACACAATTCTGCATGCTCATGTCTAGCGTCACACAATACTGCATGCTCATATCTAGCTTCACACAATACTGCATGCTCATATCTAGCTTCACACAACACTGCATGCTCATATCTTGCTTCACACAATACTGCATGCTCATATCTAGCTTCACACAATACTGCATGCTCATGTCTAGCTTCACACAACACTGCATGCTCATATCTAGCTTCACACAGCACTGCATGCTCATATCTTGCTTCACACAACACTACATGCTCATCTCTAGTTTTACACAATACTGCATGCTCATATCTAGCTTCACACAATACTACATGCTTATATCTAGCTTCACCCAATACTGCATGCTCATATCTAGCTTCACACAGCACTGCATGCTCATATCTAGCTTCACACAATACTGCATGCTCATATCTAGCTTCACACAACACTGCATGCTCATGTCTAGCTTCACACAAAACTGCATGCTCATGTCTAGCTTCACACAATACTGCATGCTCATATCTAGCTTCATACAATACTGCATGCTCATGTCTAGCTTCACACAGCACTTCATGCTCATATCTAGCTTAAAACAGCACTGCATGCTTATGTCTAGCTTCACACAATACTGCATGCTCATGTCTACCTTCACACAATACTGCATGCTCACATCTAGCTTCACACAATACTGCATGCTCATGTCTAGCTTCACACAACACTGCATGCTCATGTCTAGCTTCACATAATACTGCATGCTCATATCTAGCTTCACAATACTGCATGCTCATATCTAGCTTCACACAATAGTGCATGCTCATATCTAGCTTCACACAACACAGCATGCTCGTATCTATCATCACACAATACTGCATGCTCATGTCTACCTTCACACACTACTGCATGCTCATATCTAGCTTCACACAAAACTGCATGCTCATATCTAGCTTCACACAAAACTGCATGCTCATATCTAGCTTCACACAATACTGCATGCTCATATCTAGCTTCACACAACACTGCATGCTCATATCTAGCTTCACACAATACTGCATTCTCATATCTAGCTTCACACAATACTGCATGCTCATATCTAGCTTCACACAACACAGCATGCTCATATCTATCATCACACAATACTGCATGCTCATGTCTAGCTTCACACAACACTGCATGCTCATGTCTAGCTTCACATAAAACTGCATGCTCATGTCTAGCTTCACACAATACTGCATGCTCATATCTAGCTTCACACAACACAGCATGCTCATATCTATCATCACACTATATTGCATGCTCATATCTAGCTTCACACAATACTGCATGCTCATATCTAGCTTCACACAATTCTGCATGCTCATGTCTAGCTTCACACAATACTGCATGCTCATGTCTAGCTTCAATCAATACTGAATGCTCATATCTATCATCACACTATACTGCATGCTCATATCTAGCTTCGCACAATACTGCATGCTCATATCTAGCTTCACACAATACTGCATGCTCATATCTAGCTTCACACAATACTGCATGCTCATATCTAGTTTCATACAAAACTGCATGCTCATGTCTAGCTTCACACAATACTGCATGCTCATATCTAGCTTCACACAACACAGCATGCTCATATCTATCATCACACAATACTGCATGCTCATATCTAGTTTCACACAATACTCCATGCTCATATCTAGCTTCACACAAAACTGCATGCTCATGACTAGCTTCACATAATACTGCATGCTCATGTCTAGCTTCAATCAATACTGCATTGCTCATATTTAGCTTCACACAATACTGCATGCTCATATCTGGCTTCACATAACACTGAATGCTCATATATTGCTTCACACAATACTGCATGCTCATATCTAGCTTCACACAATACTGCATGTTCATATCTAGCTTCACACAATACTGCATGCTCATGTCTAGCTTCACACAGCACTGCATGCTCATATCTAGCTTCACACAGCACTGCATGCTCATATCTAGCTTCACACAACACTGCATGCTCATGTCTAGCTTCACACAATACTGCATGCTCATGTCTAGCTTCACACAACAATGCATGCTCATGTCTAGCTTCACATAAAACTGCATGCTCATATCTAGCTTCACAATACTGCATGCTCATATCTAGCTTCACACAATACTGCATGCTCATATCTAGCTTCACACAACACAGCATGCTCATATCTATCATCACACAATACTGCATGCTCATGTCTAGCTTCACACAACACTGCATGCTCATGTCTAGCTTCACACAACAATGCATGCTCATTTCTAGCTTCACATAAAACTGCATGCTCATATCTAGCTTCACAATACTGCATGCTCATATCTAGCTTCACACAATACTGCATGCTCATATCTAGCTTCACACAACACAGCATGCTCATATCTATCATCACACAATACTGCATGCTCATATCTAGCTTCCCACAATACTGCATGCTCATATCTAGCTTCATACAAAACTGCATGCTCATGTCTAGCTTCACACAATACTGCATGCTCATATCTAGCTTCACACAACACAGCATGCTCATATCTATCATCACACTATACTGCATGCTCATATCTAGCTTCACACAATACTGCATGCTCATATCTAGCTTCACACAATTCTGCATGCTCATGTCTAGCTTCACACAATACTGCATGCTCATGTCTAGCTTCAATCAATACTGCATGCTCATATCTATCATCACACTATACTGCATGCTCATATCTAGCTTCACACAATACTGCATGCTCATATCTAGCTTCACACAATTCTGCACGCTCATGTCTAGCTTCACACAATACTGCATGCTCATGTCTAGCTTCAATCAATACTGCATGCTCATATCTAGCTTCACACAATACTGCATGCTCATATCTAGCTTCACACAACACTGCATGCTCATATCTTGCTTCACACAATACTGCATGCTCATATATAGTTTCACACAATACTGCATGCTCATTTCTAGCTTCACACAATACTGCATGCTCATGTCAAGCTTCAATCAATACTGCATGCTCATATCTAGCTTCACACAACACTGCATGCTCATATCTTGCTTCACACAATACTCCATGCTCATATCCGCTCATATCTAGCTTCACACAACACAGCATGCTCATATCTATCATCAGACAATACTGCATGCTCATATCTAGTTTCACACAATACTGCATGCTCATATCTAGCTTCACACAAAACTGCATGCTCATGACTAGCTTCACATAATGCTGCATGCTCATGTCTAGCTTCAATCAAAACTGCATGCTCATATCTAGCTTCACACAACACTGCATGCTCATATCTAGCTTCACACAACACTGCATGCTCATATCTAGCTTCACACAATACTGCATGCTCATATCTAGCTTCACACAATACTGCATGCTCATATCTAGCTTCACACAATACTGCATGTTCATATCTAGCTTCACACAATACTGCATGCTCATGTCTAGCTTCACACAGCACTGCATGCTCATATCTAGCTTCACACAGCACTGCATGCTCATATCTAGCTTCACACAACACTGCATGCTCATGTCTAGCTTCACACAATACTGCATGCTCATGTCTAGCTTCTCACAACAATGCATGCTCATGTCTAGCTTCACATAAAACTGCATGCTCATATCTAGCTTCACAATACTGCATGCTCATATCTAGCTTCACACAATACTGCATGCTCATATCTAGCTTCACACAACACAGCATGCTCATATCTATCATCACACAATACTGCATGCTCATGTCTAGCTTCACACAACACTGCATGCTCATGTCTAGCTTCACCCAACAATGCATGCTCATGTCTAGCTTCACATAAAACTGCATGCTCATATCTAGCTTCACAATACTGCATGCTCATATCTAGCTTCACACAATACTGCATGCTCATATCTAGCTTCACACAACACAGCATGCTCATATCTATCATCACACAATACTGCATGCTCATATCTAGCTTCCCACAATACTGCATGCTCATATCTAGCTTCATACAAAACTGCATGCTCATGTCTAGCTTCACACAATACTGCATGCTCATATCTAGCTTCACACAACACAGCATGCTCATATCTATCATCACACTATACTGCATGCTCATATCTAGCTTCACACAATACTGCATGCTCATATCTAGCTTCACACAATTCTGCATGCTCATGTCTAGCTTCACACAATACTGCATGCTCATGTCTAGCTTCAATCAATACTGCATGCTCATATCTATCATCACACTATACTGCATGCTCATATCTAGCTTCACACAATACTGCATGCTCATATCTAGCTTCACACAATTCTGCATGCTCATGTCTAGCTTCACACAATACTGCATGCTCATGTCTAGCTTCAATCAATACTGCATGCTCATATCTTGCTTCACACAATACTGCATGCTCCTATCTAGCTTCACACAACACTGCATGCTCATATCTTGCTTCACACAATACTGCATGCTTATATATAGTTTCACACAATACTGCATGCTCATTTCTAGCTTCACACAATACTGCATGCTCATGTCAAGCTTCAATCAATACTGCATGCTCATATCTAGCTTCACACAACACTGCATGCTCATATCTTGCTTCACACAATACTCCATGCTCATATCCGCTCATATCTAGCTTCACACAACACAGCATGCTCATATCTATCATCAGACAATACTGCATGCTCATATCTAGTTTCACACAATACTGCATGCTCATATCTAGCTTCACACAAAACTGCATGCTCATGACTAGCTTCACATAATGCTGCATGCTCATGTCTAGCTTCAATCAAAACTGCATGCTCATATCTAGCTTCACACAACACTGCATGCTCATATCTAGCTTCACACAACACTGCATGCTCATATCTAGCTTCACACAATACTGCATGCTCATATCTAGCTTCACACAATACTGCATGCTCATGTCTAGCTTCACACAGCACTGCATGCTCATATCTAGCTTCACACAATACTGCATGCTCATATCTAGCTTCACACAATACTGCATGCTCATATCTAGCTTCACACAATACTGCATGCTCATATCTAGCTTCACACAATACTGCATGCTCATATCTAGCTTCACACAACACTGCATGCTCATATCTTGCTTCACACAATACTGCATGCTCATATCTAGCTTCACACAATACTGCATGCTCATGTCTAGCTTAACACAACACTGCATGCTCATATCTAGCTTCACACAGCACTGCATGCTCATATCTTGCTTCACACAACACTACATGCTCATCTCTAGTTTTACACAATACTGCATGCTCATATCTAGCTTCACACAATACTACATGCTTATATCTAGCTTCACCCAATACTGCATGCTCATATCTAGCTTCACACAGCACTGCATGCTCATATCTAGCTTCACACAATACTGCATGCTCATATCTAGCTTCACACAACACTGCATGCTCATGTCTAGCTTCACACAATACTGTATGCTCATGTCTAGCTTCACACAATACTGCATGCTCATATCTAGCTTCATACAATACTGCATGCTCATGTCTAGCTTCACACAGCACTTCATGCTCATATCTAGCTTAAAACAGCACTGCATGCTTATGTCTAGCTTCACACAATACTGCATGCTCATGTCTAGCTTCACACAATACTGCATGCTCATATCTAGCTTCACACAAAACGGCATGCTCATATCTACCTTCACACACTACTGCATGCTTATATCTAGCTTCACACAAAACTGCATGCTCATATCTAGCTTCACACAAAACTGCATGCTCATATCTAGCTTCACACAATACTTCATGCTCATATCTAGCTTCACACAACACTGCATGCTCATATCTAGCTTCACACAATACTGCATTCTCATATCTAGCTTCACACAATACTGCATGCTCATATCTAGCTTCACACAACACAGCATGCTCATATCTATCATCACACAATACTGCATGCTCATGTCTAGCTTCACACAACACTGCATGCTCATGTCTAGCTTCACATAAAACTGCATGCTCATGTCTAGCTTCACACAATACTGCATGCTCATATCTAGCTTCCCCCAACACAGCATGCTCATATCTATCATCACACTATATTGCATGCTTATATCTAGCTTCACACAATACTGCATGCTCATATCTAGCTTCACACAATTCTGCATGCTCATGTCTAGCTTCACACAATACTGCATGCTCATGTCTAGCTTCAATCAATACTGCATGCTCATATCTATCATCACACTATACTGCATGCTCATATCTAGCTTCACACAATACTGCATGCTCATATCTAGCTTCACACAATACTGCATGCTCATATCTAGCTTCACACAATACTGCATGCTCATGTCTAGCTTCACACAACACTGCATGCCCATATCTAGCTTCACACACCACTGCATGCTAATATCTAGCTTCACACAACACTGCATGCTCATATCTAGCTTCACACAATACTGCATTCTCATATCTACCTTCACACAATACTGAATGCTCATGTCTAGCTTCACACAATACTGCATGCTCATATCTAGCTTCACACAACACTGCATGCTCATATCTAGCTTCACACAATACTGCATGCTCATATGTAGCTTCACACAACACTGCATGCTCATATCTAGCTTCACACAACACGGCATGCTCATATCTAGCAGA
>CM050172.1:76442239-76554227 GCA_027410445.1 Discoglossus pictus
TGCTGTGTTGTAAGAAGCTAGATATGAGCATGCAGTATTGTGTGAAGCTAGATATGAGAATGCAGTATTGTGTAAAGCTAGATATGAGCATGCAGTGTTGTGTGAAGCTAGATATGAGCATGCAGTATTGTGTGAAGCTAGATATGAGCATGCAGTTTTGTGCGAAGCTAGATATGAGCATGCAGTTTTGTGTGAAGCTAGATATGAGCATGCAGTAGTGTGTGAAGGTAGATATGAGCATGCCGTTTTGAGTGAAGCTAGATATGAGCATGCAGTATTGTGTGAAGCTAGACATGAGCATGCAGTATTGTGTGAAGCTAGACATAAGCATGCAGTGCTGTTTGAAGCTAGATATGAGCATGAAGTGCTGTGTGAAGCTAGACATGAGCATGCAGTATTGTATGAAGCTAGATATGAGCATGCAGTATTGTGTGAAGCTAGACATGAGCATACAGTATTGTGTGAAGCTAGACATGAGCATGCAGTGTTGTGTGAAGCTAGATATGAGCATGCAGTATTGTGTGAAGCTAGATATGAGCATGCAGTGCTGTGTGAAGCTAGAAATGAGCATGCAGTATTGGGTGAAGCTAGATATAAGCATGTAGTATTGTGTGAAGCTAGATATGAGCATGCAGTATTGTGTAAAGCTAGAGATGAGCATGTAGTGTTGTGTGAAGCAAGATATTAGCATGCAGTGCTGTGTGAAGCTAGATATGAGCATGCAGTGTTGTGTTAAGCTAGACATGAGCATGCAGTATTGTGTGAAGCTAGATATGAGCATGCAGTATTGTGTGAAGCAAGATATGAGCATGCAGTGTTGTGTGAAGCTAGATATGAGCATGCAGTATTGTGTGAAGCTAGATATGAGCATGCAGTATTGTGTGATGATAGATATGAGCATGCTGTGTTGTGTGAAGCTAGATATGAGCATGCAGTATTGTGTGAAGCTAGATATGAGCATGCAGTATTGATTGAAGCTAGACATGAGCATGCAGTATTGTGTGAAGCTAGACATGAGCATGCAGTTTTGTATGAAGCTAGATATGAGCATGCAGTATTGTGTGAAGCTAGATATGAGCATGCAGTATTGTGTGATGATAGATATGAGCATGCTGTGTTGTGTGAAGCTAGATATGAGCATGCAGTATTGTGTGAAGCTAGATATGAGCATGCAGTATTGTGAAGCTAGATATGAGCATGCAGTATTATGTGAAGCTAGACATGAGCATGCAGTGTTGTGTGAAGCTAGACATGAGCATGCAGTATTGTGTGAAGCTAGATATGAGCATGCAGTGTTGTGTGAAGCTAGACATGAGCATGCAGTATTGTGTGAAGCTAGATATGAGCATGCAGTATTGTTTGAAGCTAGAGATGAGCATGTAGTGTTGTGTGAAGCAAGATATTAGCATGCAGTGCTGTGTGAAGCTAGATATGAGCATGCAGTGTTGTGTGAAGCTAGACATGAGCATGCAGTATTGTGTGAAGCTAGATATGAGCATGCAGTATTGTGTGAAGCAAGATATGAGCATGCAGTGTTGTGTGAAGCTAGATATGAGCATGCAGTATTGTGTGAAGCTAGATATGAGCATGCAGTATTGTGTGATGATAGATATGAGCATGCTGTGTTGTGTGAAACTAGATATGAGCATGCAGTATTGTGTGAAGCTAAATAAGAGCATGCAGTATTGATTGAAGCTAGACATGAGCATGCAGTATTGTGTGAAGCTAGACATGAGCATGCAGTTTTGTATGAAGCTAGATATGAGCATGCAGTATTGTGTGAAGCTAGATATGAGCATGCAGTATTGTGTGATGATAGATATGAGCATGCTGTGTTGTGTGAAGCTAGATATGAGCATGCAGTATTGTGTGAAGCTAGATATGAGCATGCAGTATTGTGAAGCTAGATATGAGCATGCAGTATTATGTGAAGCTAGACATGAGCATGCAGTGTTGTGTGAAGCTAGTCATGAGCAGGCAGTATTGTGTGAAGCTAGATGTGAGCATGCAGTGTTGTGTGAAGCTAGACATGAGCATGCAGTATTGTGTGAAGCTAGACATGAACATGCATTGTTGTTTGAAGCTAGACATGAGCATGCAGTATTGTGTGAAGCTAGACATGAGCATGCAGTGTTGTGTGAAGCTAGTTATAAGCATGAAGTGTTGTGTGAAGCTAGATATGAGCATGCAGTGTTGTGTGAAGCTAGATATGAGCATGCAGTGCTGTGTGAAGCTAGATATGAGCATGCAGTGCTGTGTGAAGCTAGATATGAGCATGCAGTTTTGTGTGAAGCTAGATATGAGCATGCAGTAGTGTGTAAAGGTAGATATGAGCATGCCGTTTTGAGTGAAGCTAGATATGAGCATGCAGTATTGTGTGAAGCTAGACATGAGCATGCAGTATTGTGTGAAGCTAGACATAAGCATGCAGTGCTGTTTGAAGCTAGATATGAGCATGAAGTGCTGTGTGAAGCTAGACATGAGCATGCAGTATTGTATGAAGCTAGATATGAGCATGCAGTATTGTGTGAAGCTAGACATGAGCATACAGTATTGTGTGAAGCTAGACATGAGCATGCAGTGTTGTGTGAAGCTAGATATGAGCATGCAGTATTGTGTGAAGCTAGATATGAGCATGCAGTGCTGTGTGAAGCTAGAAATGAGCATGCAGTATTGGGTGAAGCTAGATATAAGCATGTAGTATTGTGTGAAGCTAGATATGAGCATGCAGTATTGTGTAAAGCTAGAGATGAGCATGTAGTGTTGTGTGAAGCAAGATATGAGCATGCAGTGCTGTGTGAAGCTAGATATGAGCATGCAGTGTTGTGTTAAGCTAGACATGAGCATGCAGTATTGTGTGAAGCTAGATATGAGCATGCAGTATTGTGTGAAGCAAGATATGAGCATGCAGTGTTGTGTGAAGCTAGATATGAGCATGCAGTATTGTGTGAAGCTAGATATGAGCATGCAGTATTGTGTGATGATAGATATGAGCATGCTGTGTTGTGTGAAGCTAGATATGAGCATGCAGTATTGTGTGAAGCTAAATAAGAGCATGCAGTACTGATTGAAGCTAGACATGAGCATGCAGTATTGTGTGAAGCTAGACATGAGCATGCAGTTTTGTATGAAGCTAGATATGAGCATGCAGTATTGTGTGAAGCTAGATATGAGCATGCAGTATTGTGTGATGACAGATATGAGCATGCTGTGTTGTGTGAAGCTAGATATGAGCATGCAGTATTGTGTGAAGCTAGATATGAGCATGCAGTATTGTGAAGCTAGATATGAGCATGCAGTATTATGTGAAGCTAGACATGAGCATGCAGTGTTGTGTGAAGCTAGACATGAGCATGCAGTATTGTGTGAAGCTAGATGTGAGCATGCAGTGTTGTGTGAAGCTAGACATGAGCATGCAGTATTGTGTGAAGCTAGATATGAGCATGCAGTATTTTGTGAAGCTAGAGATGAGCATGTAGTGTTGTGTGAAGCAAGATATTAGCATGCAGTGCTGTGTGAAGCTAGATATGAGCATGCAGTGTTGTGTTAAGCTAGACATGAGCATGCAGTATTGTGTGAAGCTAGATATGAGCATGCAGTATTGTGTGAAGCAAGATATGAGCATGCAGTGTTGTGTGAAGCTAGATATGAGCATGCCGTATTGTGTGAAGCTAGATATGAGCATGCAGTATTGTGTGATGATAGATATGAGCATGCTGTGTTGTGTGAAGCTAGATATGAGCATGCAGTATTGTGTGAAGCTAAATAAGAGCATGCAGTACTGATTGAAGCTAGACATGAGCATGCAGTATTGTGTGAAGCTAGACATGAGCATGCAGTTTTGTATGAAGCTAGATATGAGCATGCAGTATTGTGTGAAGCTAGATATGAGCATGCAGTATTGTGTGATGATAGATATGAGCATGCTGTGTTGTGTGAAGCTAGATATGAGCATGCAGTATTGTGTGAAGCTAGATATGAGCATGCAGTATTGTGAAGCTAGATATGAGCATGCAGTATTATGTGAAGCTAGACATGAGCATGCAGTGTTGTGTGAAGCTAGTCATGAGCAGGCAGTATTGTGTGAAGCTAGATGTGAGCATGCAGTGTTGTGTGAAGCTAGACATGAGCATGCAGTATTGTGTGAAGCTAGACATGAACATGCATTGTTGTTTGAAGCTAGACATGAGCATGCAGTATTGTGTGAAGCTAGACATGAGCATGCAGTGTTGTGTGAAGCTAGTTATAAGCATGAAGTGTTGTGTGAAGCTAGATATGAGCATGCAGTGTTGTGTGAAGCTAGATATGAGCATGCAGTGCTGTGTGAAGCTAGATATGAGCATGCAGTGCTGTGTGAAGCTAGATATGAGCATGCAGTATTATGTGAAGCTAGACATGAGCATGCATTGTTGTGTGAAGCTAGACATGAGCATGCAGTATTGTGTGAAGCTAGACATGAGCATGCAGTGTTGTGTGAAGCTAGTTATGAGCATGAAGTGTTGTGTGAAGCTAGACATGAGCATGCAGTGTTGTGTGAAGCTAGATATGAGCATGCAGTTTTGTGTGAAGCTAGATATGAGCATGCAGTATTGTGTGAAGCTAGATATGAGCATGCAGTATTGTGTGAAGCTAGACATGAGCATGCAGTATTATGTGAAGCTAGATATGAGCATGCAGTATTGTGTGAAGCTAGATATGAGCATGCAGTGTTGTGTAAAGCTAGATATTAGCATGCAGTGGTGTGTGAAGCTAGATATGAGCATGCAGTGTTGTGTGAAGCTAGACATGAGCATGCAGTATTGTGTGAAGCTAGATATGAGCATGCAGTGTTGTGTGAAGCTAGACATGAGCATGCAGTATTGTGTGAAAATAGATATGAGCATGCAGTATTTTGTGAAGCTAGATATGAGCATGTAGTATTGTGTGAAGCTAGATATGAGCATGCAGTGTTGTGTGAAGCTAGACATGAGCATGCAGTATTGTGTGAAGCTAGACATGAGCATGCAGTGTTGTGTGAAGCTAGTTATGAGCATGAAGGGTTGTGTGAAGCTAGACATGAGCATGCAGTATTGTGTGAAGCTAGATATGAGCATGCAGTATTGTGTGAAGCTAGATATGAGCATGCAGTGTTGTGTGAAGCTAGATATGAGCATGCAGTGCTGTGTGAAGCTAGATATGAGCATGCAGTGCTGTGTGAAGCTAGATATGAGTATGCAGTATTGTGTGAAGCTAGATATGAGAATGCAGTATTGTGTGAAGCTAGATATGAGCATGCAGTGTTGTGTGAAGCTAGATATGAGCATGCAGTGTTGTGTGAAGCTAGATATGTGCATGCAGTATTGTGTGAAGCTAGATATGAGCATGCAGTTTTGTGTGAAGCTAGATATGAGCATGCAGTATTGTGTGAAGCTAGACATGAGCATGCAGTATTGTGTGAAGCTAGACATAAGCATACAGTGCTGTTTGAAGCTAGATATGAGCATGAAGTGCTGTGTGAAGCTAGACATGAGCATGCAGTATTGTATGAAGCTAGATATGAGCATGCAGTATTGTGTGAAGCTAGACATGAGCATACAGTATTGTGTGAAGCTAGACATGAGCATGCAGTGTTGTGTGAAGCTAGATATGAGCATGCAGTGCTGTGTGAAGCTAGATATGAGCATGCAGTATTGTGTGCAGCTAGATATGAGAATGCAGTGTTGTGCGAAGCTAGATATGAGCATGCAGTGTTGTGTGAAGCTAGATATGAACATGCAGTGTGAAGCTAGATATGAGCATGCAGTATTGTGTGAAGCTAGATATGAGCATGCAGTGTTGTGTGAAGCTAGATATGAGCATGTAGTATTGTGTGAAGCTAGACATGAGCATTCAGTATTGTGTGAAGGTAGATATGAGAATGCAGTAGTGTGTGACGGTAGATATGAGCATGCCGTATTGTGTGAAGCTAGATATGAGCATGCAGTGTTGCGTGAAGCTAGATATGAGCATGCAGTGCTGTGTGAAGCTAGATATGAGCATGCAGTGCTGTGTGAAGCTAGATATGAGTATGCAGTATTGTGTGAAGCTAGATATGAGAATGCAGTATTGTGTGAAGCTAGATATGAGCATGCAGTGTTGTGTGAAGCTAGATATGAGCATGCAGTGTTGTGTGAAGCTAGTATGAGCATGCAGTATTGTGTGAAGCTAGATATGAGCATGCAGTTTTGTGTGAAGCTAGATATGAGCATGCAGTATTGTGTGAAGCTAGACATGAGCATGCAGTATTGTGTGAAGCTAGACATGAGCATGCAGTATTGTGTGAAGCTAGACATAAGCATGCAGTGCTGTTTGAAGCTAGATATGAGCATGAAGTGCTGTGTGAAGCTAGACATGAGCATGCAGTATTGTATGAAGCTAGATATGAGCATGCAGTATTGTGTGAAGCTAGACATGAGCATACAGTATTGTGTGAAGCTAGACATGAGCATGCAGTGTTGTGTGAAGCTAGATATGAGCATGCAGTGCTGTGTGAAGCTAGATATGAGCATGCAGTATTGTGTGCAGCTAGATATGAGAATGCAGTGTTGTGCGAAGCTAGATATGAGCATGCAGTGTTGTGTGAAGCTAGATATGAACATGCAGTGTGAAGCTAGATATGAGCATGCAGTGTTGCGTGAAGCTAGATATGAGCATGCAGTGCTGTGTGAAGCTAGATATGAGCATGCAGTGCTGTGTGAAGCTAGATATGAGTATGCAGTATTGTGTGAAGCTAGATATGAGAATGCAGTATTGTGTGAAGCTAGATATGAGCATGCAGTGTTGTGTGAAGCTAGATATGAGCATACAGTGTTGTGTGAAGCTAGATATGAGCATGCAGTATTGTGTGTAGCTAGATATGAGCATGCAGTTTTGTGTGAAGCTAGATATGAGCATGCAGTATTGTGTGAAGCTAGACATGAGCATGCAGTATTGTGTGAAGCTAGACATAAGCATGCAGTGCTGTTTGAAGCTAGATATGAGCATGAAGTGCTGTGTGAAGCTAGACATGAGCATGCAGTATTGTATGAAGCTAGATATGAGCATGCAGTATTGTGTGAAGCTAGACATGAGCATACAGTATTGTGTGAAGCTAGACATGAGCATGCAGTGTTGTGTGAAGCTAGATATGAGCATGCAGTGCTGTGTGAAGCTAGATATGAGCATGCAGTATTGTGTGCAGCTAGATATGAAAATGCAGTGTTGTGCGAAGCTAGATATGAGCATGCAGTGTTGTGTGAAGCAAGATATGAACATGCAGTGTGAAGCTAGATATGAGCATGCAGTATTGTGTGAAGCTAGATATGAGCATGCAGTGTTATGTGAAGCTAGATATGAGCATGTAGTATTGTGTGAAGCTAGACATGAGCATTCAGTATTGTGTTAAGGTAGATATGAGAATGCAGTAGTGTGTGACGGTAGATATGAGCATGCCGTTTTGTGTGAAGCTATATATATACATGCAGTATTGTGTGAAGCTAGACATGAGCATGCAGTATTGTGTGAAGCTAGACATAAGCATGCAGTGCTGTTTGAAGCTAGATATGAGCATGAAGTGCTGTGTGAAGCTAGACATGAGCATGCAGTATTGTATGAAGCTAGATATGAGCATGCAGTATTGTGTGAAGCTAGACATGAGCATACAGTATTGTGTGAAGCTAGACATGAGCATGCAGTGTTGTGTGAAGCTAGATATGAGCATGCAGTGCTGTGTGAAGCTAGATATGAGCATGCAGTATTGTGTGCAGCTAGATATGAGAATGCAGTGTTGTGCGAAGCTAGATATGAGCATGCAGTGTTGTGTGAAGCTAGATATGAGCATGCAGTGTTGTGTGAAGCTAGATATGAGCGTGCAGTATTGTGTGAAGCTAGATATGAGCATGCAGTGTTGTGTGAAGCTAGATATGAGCATGTAGTATTGTGTGAAGCTAGACATGAGCATTCAGTATTGTGTGAAGGTAGATATGAGAATGCAGTATTGTGTGAAGTTAGATTTGAGCATGCAGTGTTGTGTGAAGCTAGTTATGAGCATGCAGTGTTGTGTGAAGCTAGTTATGAGCATGAAGTGTTGTGTGAAGCTAGACATGAGCATGCAGTGTTGTGTGAAGCTAGATATGAGCATGCAGTGCTGTGTGAAGCTAGATATGAGCATGCAGTATTGTGCGAACCTAGATATGAGAATGCAGTGTTGTGCGAAGCTAGATATGAGCATGCAGTGTTGTGTGAAGCTAGATATGAGCATGCAGTGCTGTGTGAAGCTAGATATGAGCATGCAGTGCTGTGTGAAGCTAGATATGAGCATGCATTGTTGTGTGAAGCTAGACATGAGCATGCAGTATTGTGTGAAGCTAGACATGAGCATGCAGTGTTGTGTGAAGCTAGTTATGAGCATGAAGTGTTGTGTGAAGCTAGACATGAGCATGCAGTGTTGTGTGAAGCTAGATGTGAGCATGCAGTGTTGTGTGAAGCTAGATATGAGCATGCAGTATTGTGTGAAGCTAGATATGAGCATGCAGTATTGTGTGAAGCTAGACATGAGCATGCAGTATTATGTGAAGCTAGATATGAGCATGCAGTATTGTGTGAAGCTAGATATGAGCATGCAGTGTTGTGTAAAGCTAGATATTAGCATGCAGTGGTGTGTGAAGCTAGATATGAGCATGCAGTGTTGTGTGAAGCTAGACATGAGCATGCAGTATTGTGTGAAGCTAGATATGAGCATGCAGTGTTGTGTGAAGCTAGACATGAGCATGCAGTATTGTGTGAAGCTAGATATGAGCATGCAGTATTTTGTGAAGCTAGATATGAGCTTGTAGTATTGTGTAAAGCTAGATATGAGCATGCAGTGTTGTGTGAAGCTAGACATGAGCATGCAGTATTGTGTGTAGCTAGACATGAGCATGCAGTGTTGTGTGAAGCTAGTTATGAGCATGAAGTGTTGTGTGAAGCTAGACATGAGCATGCAGTATTGTGTGAAGCTAGATATGAGCATGCAGTATTGTGTGAAGCTAGATATGAGCATGCAGTGTTGTGTGAAGCTAGCTATGAGCATGCAGTGCTGTGTGAAGCTAGATATGAGCATGCAGTGCTGTGTGAAGCTAGATATGAGCATGCAGTATTGTGTGAAGCTAGATATGAGCATGCAGTGTTGTGTGAAGCTAGATATGAGCTTGTAGTATTGTGTAAAGCTAGATATGAGCATGCAGTGTTGTGTGAAGCTAGACATGAGCATGCAGTATTGTGTGTAGCTAGACATGAGCATGCAGTATTGTGTGAAGCTAGATATGAGCATGCAGTGTTGTGTGAAGCTAGACATGAGCATGCAGTATTGTGTGAAGCTAGATATGAGCATGCAGTATTTTGTGAAGCTAGATATGAGCTTGTAGTATTGTGTAAAGCTAGATATGAGAATGCAGTATTGTGTGAAGCTAGACATGAGCATGCAGTATTGTGTGAAGCTAGATATGAGCATGCAGTATTTTGTGAAGCTAGATATGAGCTTGTAGTATTGTGTAAAGCTAGATATGAGAATGCAGTATTGTGTGAAGCTAGATATGAGCATGCAGTATTGAATGAAGCTTGACATGAGCATGCAGTGTTGTGTGAAGCTAGATATGAGCATGCAGTATTGTGTGAAGCTAGATATGAGCATGCAGTATTGTGTGAAGCTAGATATGAGCATTCAGTGTTGTGTGAAGCTAGTTATGAGCATGAAGTGTTGTGTGAAGCTAGACATGAGCATGCAGTATTGTGTGAAGCTAGATATGAGCATGCAGTATTGTGTGAAGCTAGATATGAGCATGCAGTGTTGTGTGAAGCTAGATATAAGCATGCAGTGCTGTGCGAAGCTAGATTTGAGCATTCAGTGTTGTGTGAAGCTAGATATGAGAATGCAGTATTGTGTGAAGCTAGATATGAGCATGCAGTGTTGTGTGAAGCTAGAGATGAGCATGCAGTATTGTGTGAAGGTAGATATGAGAATGCAGTATTGTGTGAAGTTAGATATGAGCATGCAGTATTGTGTGTAGTTAGATATGAGCATGCAGTATTGTGTGAAGCTAAACATGAGCATGCAGTATTGTGTGAAGCTAGACATGAGCATGCAGTATTATGTGAAGCTAGATATGAGCATGCAGTATTGTGTGAAGCTAGATATGAGCATGCAGTATTGTGTGAAGCTAGATATGAGCATGCAGTGCTGTGTGAAGCTAGATATGAGCATGCAGTGCTGTGTGAAGCTAGATATGAGCCTACAGTGTTGTGTGAAGCTAGACATGAGCATGCAGTATTGTGTGAAGCTAGATATGAGCATACAGTATTGTATGAAGCTAGACATGAGCATGCAGTATTATGTGAAGCTAGATATGAGCATGCAGAATTGTGTGAAGCTAGATATGAGCATGCAGTATTGTGTGAAGCTAGATATGAGCATGCAGTGCTGTGTGAAGCTAGATATGAGCATGCAGTGCTGTGTGAAGCTAGATATGAGCCTACAGTGTTGTGTGAAGCTAGACATGAGCATGCAGTATTGTGTGAAGCTAGATATGAGCATACAGTATTGTATGAAGCTAGACATGAGCATGCAGTGTTGTGTGAAGCTAGATATGAGCATGCAGTGTTGTGTGAAGCTAGATATGAGCATGCAGTATTGTGTAAAGCTAGATATGTGCATGCAGTGTTGTCTGAAGCTAGATTTAAGTGCCCAGAAATGTTTGAAGCTAGATGTGAGCAGTCTTATCTAAAGCTGGTTGTGAACACAAATGGCCCTATTAAAATCTCCCTCTTAGTTCTCTCGGTGCTCGCAAAAGGCAGTTTTTTTGCTGTTTGCGAGTACCGAATCTCTCGCAGGCTGCTTTGCGATATGACTACGAAAAATGTGCGAGAATAGGCTCCGAGAGAGCTCTGTAGTCACACGCTGCCTTAAATCTACGCATGATTATCGCATTTCGGAAGAATCCCTACGGGCACAAAAAGTGCCCCCATGGGATCCTAAAGCCTCTAAGTGCTGCCTCGGAGCAGCCCAAGACAGCCGTGTGAGGCTCCCCCCTGCTCCCTATACACATCCCCATGCTGCAGGGGTCTCTATCGGAAGCTAGATATGAGCATGCAGTATTGTGTGAAGCTAGATATGAGCATGCAGTGTTGTGTGAAGCTAGATATAAGCATGCAGTGCTGTGTGAAGCTAGATATGAGCATGCAGTGCTGTGTGAAGCTAGATTTGAGCATTCAGTGTTGTGTGAAGCTAGATATGAGAATGCAGTATTGTGTGAAGCTAGATATGAGCATGCAGTGTTGTGTGAAGCTAGAGATGAGCATGCAGTATTGTGTGAAGGTAGATATGAGAATGCAGTATTGTGTGAAGTTAGATATGAGCATGCAGTATTGTGTGTAGTTAGATATGAGCATGCAGTATTGTGTGAAGCTAAACATGAGCATGCAGTATTGTGTGAAGCTAGACATGAGCATGCAGTATTATGTGAAGCTAGATATGAGCATGCAGTATTGTGTGAAGCTAGATATGAGCATGCAGTATTGTGTGAAGCTAGATATGAGCATGCAGTGCTGTGTGAAGCTAGATATGAGCATGCAGTGCTGTGTGAAGCTAGATATGAGCCTACAGTGTTGTGTGAAGCTAGACATGAGCATGCAGTATTGTGTGAAGCTAGATATCAGCATACAGTATTGTATGAAGCTAGACATGAGCATGCAGTGTTGTGTGAAGCTAGATATGAGCATGCAGTGTTGTGTGAAGCTAGATATGAGCATGCAGTATTGTGTAAAGCTAGATATGTGCATGCAGTGTTGTGTGAAGCTAGATTTAAGTGCCCAGAAATGTTTGAAGCTAGATGTGAGCAGTCTTATCTAAAGCTGGTTGTGAACACAAATGGCCCTATTAAAATCTCCCTCTTAGTTCTCTCGTGCTCGCAAAAGGCAGTTTTTTTTGCTGTTTGCGAGTACCGAATCTCTCGCAGCCTGCTTTGCGATATGACTACGAAAAATGTGCGAGAATAGGCTCCGAGAGAGCTCTGTAGTCACACGCAGCCTTAAATCTACGCATGATTATCGCATTTCGGAAGAATCCCTACGGGCACAAAAAGTGCCCGCATGGGATCCTAAAGCCTCTAAGTGCTGCCTCGGAGCAGCCCAAGACAGCCGTGTGAGGCTCCCCCCTGCTCCCTATACACATCCCCATGCTGCAGGGGTCTCTATCGGGACCCCTGCATACCCCCCGCAATAACCCCTTGCAGCGGGGGTCCCCGATCGGCACCGATCAGGCCCCCGCTGCATTTAAAAGCATGTCTAGCTTCACACAACACTGCATGCTCATATCTAGCTTCACACAATACTGCATGCTCATGTCTAGCTTCAAATAATACTGCATGCTCATGTCTAGCTTCACATAATACTGCATGCTCATATCTAGCTACACACAATACTGCATGCTCATGTCTAGCTTCACACAACACTGCATGCTCATGTCTAGCTTCACACAATACTGCATGCTCATGTCTAGCTTCACACAACAATGCATGCTCATGTCTAGCTTCACATAATACTGCATGCTCATATCTAGCTACACACAATACTGCATGCTCATATCTAGCTTCACACAACACAGCATGCTCATATATATCATGACACAATACTGCATGCTCATATCTAGCTTCCCACAATACTGCATGCTCATGTCTAGCTTCACACAATACTGCATGCTCATGTCTAGCTTTTAAATTCCCCGCTGCGGCTCCTTAAAGGGGCGGCAGCACACTATTAGCCAATCCTGGCTGCGGTTTAAAAAATTAACCCCCCTCTATGCTGGGGGTCCCCATTGGGACCCGCGAAGTGTCCCCACAGAAACCTATTGTAGCGGGGGGTCCCCGATCTGCATAGATCAGACACCCCGCTGCATTTAAAAGTTTTAAATTCCCCGCCGCGGCTCCTTAAAGGGGCCGCGGCAAACTAATTGCAAACTAATTGCCAATCCAGGCCGCGGCCCAAAGAATTAACCCCCCTCTTTGCTGGGGGTCCCCATCGGGACCCCCGAAGTGCCCCCATATAAACCCATTGTAGCGGGGGGTCCCCGATCTGCATAGATCAGACCCCCCGCTGAATTTAAAAGTTTTAAATTCGGCACATTATTACCCAATCCCGGCCGCGGCACCTACAATTAACCCCCTCTATGCTGGGGGTCCCCATCGGACCCCTGAAGTGTCCCCACATAAACCCCTTGCTGCAGGGGTCCACCGATCGTGACCCTGCTGCATTTCAATTTTAAATTTCCCGCCTCGCGGATCCTTAAAGGTCCGTAAAGGTCCTGAAAGGACTTGCACTAAAAATATTAACCCCAGGCAACTATAATTAACCCTGTAATTCATGGGGGTCAATACAGACCCCCATAAAGCCTTAATTAACCCTATAACTCATGAAGGTCAATACAGACCCCCATAAGCACTTAATTAACCCTATAACTCATGAAGGTCAATACAGACCCCCATAAGCACTTAATTAACTCTGTCACTCATGAAGGTCAATACAGACCCCCATAAGGCCTTAATTAACCCTATAACTCATGAAGGTCAATACAGACCCCCATAAGCACTCAATTAACCCTATAACTCATGAAGGTCAATACAGACCCCCATAAACACTTAATTAACCCCGTCACTCATAAAGGTCAATACAGACCCCCATAAGGCCTTAATTAACCCCATCACTCATGAAGGTCAATACAGACCCCCATAAGTACTTAATTAACCCCGTCACTCATGAAGGTCAATACAGACCCCCATAAGGCCTTAATTAACCCTATAACTCATGAAGGTCAATACAGACCCCCATAAGCACTTAATTAACCCTGTCACTCATGAAGGTCAATAAAGACCTCCATAAGGCCTTAATTAACCCTATAACTAATGAAGGTCAATACAGACCCCCATAAGCCTCTATTTAACCCCATCAATCCCATAAGGGTATATTATGACCATTATGGGCCTGTTACAACCCAACATTAACCACATAAGTGCCATGACGGTCCTCAAGGACCATCATGACACTAACTACAAACACTACACTATCACCCCCAATAAACCATTTAATCTAAACTAACCCCCCTCTACACTAATCTATTAACACTTACAATACCTACCACCTAATAAACCTCCCCACCACTCTAATTACAACAACAAAAAACTACCTTACAAAAAATAAAAAAAACCTACCTTACAGAAAATAAAAAAACCTTAGTCACCAAAAATAAAGAAACCTATAGTACAGAAAACACACACCTCACACACACACACCCCTCCCGCACACACACACATACTGTACACATACATATAGAGGTACACTGATACACACACATAGCGGTACAGACATACACATACATACACACACACATAGAGGTACACTGGTACACACTCTGACTTAGAAAGGACATTCCCACCATCACAACCTACAGTGAAGGAGAGTACTTCATAAGCCCCTGTAAAGCTTCGTGGATTTCTGGGTGTCTTTAGTTGGAGTACTGACCTTTGACTTGTATCCTCATGGACATGGTTTGATCTTTTTCTTGTTGACCCATAAAGATGTATTTTTTCTTAATTGTGTTAGCTTCTTCTATCATTATTTTATCAAGTTGCACTTTTCCTTGTTTTTCTCTCTCTATGAGCAGCTCTTGTACTTCACCAATGGCAGCCATTTCCAGCTGAGAACCAGCAGTCTAGAGAAAAGGAATAAAAAAGTCTAAATCATGCATGTGTTTAGAAAGTATACTTTATTGCATAACTGTTAAAGGGACACTGTCACCCAAACACAAAGATGGTTTCATCTTAAAGAGACTGTTAAATTAACTACATAGTACTAGCCCCTTTTCTCTGTTGTAAATAATTCCTGAGAATTGTTTTGAAGCCAATATGCTGCTCCATTTGCAAATTTAGGGCCCTATTAAATTCTCCCTCGTAGTTCTCTCGGTGCTCGCAAAAGGCAGTTTTCCTGCTGTTTGCGAGAACCGAATCTCTCGCAGCCTGCTTTACGATATGACTGCGAGAAAATGGCCGAGAATAGGCTCCGAGAGAGCTACGTAGCCTTAAATCTATGCACGAGTCTCGCATATCGTAAGAATCCCTACGTGGACAAAAAGTCCACGCAAGGGATCCGAAAGCCTCTACGTGCTGCCTCGGAACAGCCCGAGACAGCAGCGTGAGGCTCCCCCCTGCACCCTATACACATCCCCATGCTGCAGGGGTCTCTATCAGGACCCCTGCAGCACCCCCACATTAACCCCTTGCAGCGGGGGTCCCCGATCTGCATAGATCAGGCCCCCCGCTGCATTTAAAACTTTTAAATTCCCCGCCGCGGCTCCTTAAAGGGACCGCGGCACACTATTAGCCAATCCCGGCCGCGGCACTTAAAATTAACCCCCCTCTATGCTGGGGGTCCCCATCGGGACCCCCGAAGTGTCCCCACATAAACCCATTGCAGGGGGGGTCCCCGATCTGCATAGATCAGGCCCCCCGCTGCATTTAAAACTTTTAAATTCCCCGCCGCGGCTCCTTAAAGGGACCGCGGCACACTATTAGCCAATCCCGGCCGCGGCACTTAAAATTAACCCCCCTCTATGCTGGGGGTCCCCATCGGGACCCCCGAAGTGTCCCCATATAAACCCCCTGCAGCGGGGGGCCCCGATCGGCACCGATCGTGACCCTGCTGCAATTCAATTTTAAATTTCCCGCCTCGCGGGTCCTCAAAGGACCGTAAAGGTCCTGAAAGGACTCGCACTAAAAATAATAACCCCAGGCAACTATAATTACCCCATTAACTCATGATGGTCAATCCAGACCACCATAAGGCCTAAATTAACCCATTAACTCATGGTGGTCAATCCAGACCACCATAAGACCTAAATTAACCCATTAACTCATGATGGTCAATCCAGACCACCATAAGACCTAAATTAACCCATTAACTCATGATGGTCAATCCAGACCAGCATAAGGCCTAAATTAACCCATTAACTCATGATGGTCAATACAGACCAGCATAAGGCCTAAATTAACCCATTAACTCATGATGGTCAATACAGACCAGCATAAGGCTCTATTTAACCCCATCAGTCCCATAAGGGTATATTATTACCATTATGGGCCTGTTACAACCCAACATTAACCACATAAGTGCCATGATGGTCCTCAAGGACCATCATGACACTAACTACAAACACTACACTATAACCCCCAATAAACCATTTAATCTAAACTAACCCCCCTCTACACTAATCTATTAACACTTACACTACCTACCTACACTACCTACCCCCTAATAAACCTCCCCAACACTCTAATTACAAAAAACAAAAAACCTACAGTACAAAAAACAAAAAAACCTACAGTACAGAAAACAAAAAAAAATTACACACCTGAAAAGGAAAGACAGATAAACACAATACAATAATACATATAATACATTACATACATTACATACAATACATGACATTACATATAATATATTAAATATAATATATTAAATATAATATATTACATATAATACATTACATACATTACATACAATACATGACATTACATATAATATATTAAATATAATATATTAAATATAATATATTACATATAATACATTACATACATTACATACAATACATGACATTACATATAATATATTAAATATAATATATTAAATATAATATATTACATATAATACATTACATACATTACATACAATACATGACATTACATATAATATATTAAATATAATATATTAAATATAATATATTACATATAATATATTACATATAGTCCTAATCAAATACCCCCTATCTATCTAACATACAATCTATTTAATTTAAAATAAATCCTAACTATATCAAATACATCCCCCTATCTATCTAATATACAAAAAATCCTAACTACATACACAGACCCTTATTCGAAAATAAAATAAAATAATTACAGTCCTAACTACATACACAGACCCTAATTCTAAGCTAAAATCAATAAATTAAGACCACTTACCTTTAAGATGTTGCTTCAGATCACTAACCTATGGGTCAAACAAAAAAAAAAATTAGTACAAAACATTAACATCAAATAAATAAACATTATATACATTCTACATATTCAACTCACCTTTACAGCATGTCCAGTCACTGTTAAGCTCTTCCGGCGCGGCCCTGTTAAAAAAAAAAAACACAATACATGAATACATGAATACAATATATAAACAATAAATAAAATACACAAATAAACATCTAAATATACATTTAACTTACCTCCCCGCGATGTCCCCGGCCTTCTCTCCTTCAGCCCCGGCTGGGCCGCGGAACCATCCGCGCTCTAAAAAAAAAAAAGAAAAAAAACTAACGGAGGTCTGCACTGGCAGACCTCCCCGACGCTACTGAACCTCCCGGAGTCGTTTCCGGGAGGAAATTGGCATTGGCGGCTTGTGATTGGCTGAAAAAGCTGTCTATCAATTTCAGCCAATCAAAAGTCGTCAATGTGTGAGCCAATCAGGATGGGATACACCCCAATATCCCACCCTGATTGGCTAAAACACTTGTCTATCTTTATGGGAACCAATCACAACGCTCAGATGCCTTCAGCCAATCACTATGGGATACACCCCCACGGAGTGATTGGTAGAAGACATCTGCGCATCCTGATTGGCTCCTACATTGACGACTTTTGATTGGCTGACAGCTTTTTCAGCCAATCACAAGCCGACAATGCCAATTTCCTCCCGGAAACGACTCCGGGAGGTTCAGTAGCGTCGGGGAGGTCTGCCAGTGCAGACCTCCGTTAGTTTTTTTTCTTTTTTTTTTTTAGAGCGCGGATGGTTCCGCGGCCCAGCCGGGGCTGAAGGAGAGAAGGCCGGGGACATCGCGGGGAGGTAAGTTAAATGTATATTTAGATGTTTATTTGTGTATTTTATTTATTGTTTATATATTGTATTCATGTATTCATGTATTGTGTTTTTTTTTTTTAACAGGGCCGCGCCGGAAGAGCTTAACAGTGACTGGACATGCTGTAAAGGTGAGTTGAATATGTAGAATGTATATAATGTTTATTTATTTGATGTTAATGTTTTGTACTAATTTTTTTTTTTGTTTGACCCATAGGTTAGTGATCTGAAGCAACATCTTAAAGGTAAGTGGTCTTAATTTATTGATTTTAGCTTAGAATTAGGGTCTGTGTATGTAGTTAGGACTGTAATTATTTTATTTTATTTTCGAATAAGGGTCTGTGTATGTAGTTAGGATTTTTGGTATATTAGATAGATAGGGGGATGTATTTGATATAGTTAGGATTTATTTTAAATTAAATAGATTGTATGTTAGATAGATAGGGGGTATTTGATTAGGACTATATGTAATATATTATATGTAATATATTATATTTAATCTATTATATTTAATATATTATATGTAATGTCATGTATTGTATGTAATGTATGTAATGTATTATATGTAATATATTATATTTAATATATTATATTTAATATATTATATGTAATGTCATGTATTGTATGTAATGTATGTAATGTATTATATGTAATATATTATATTTAATATATTATATTTAATATATTATATGTAATGTCATGTATTGTATGTAATGTATGTAATGTATTATATGTAATATATTATATTTAATCTATTATATTTAATATATTATATGTAATGTCATGTATTGTATGTAATGTATGTAATGTATTATATGTAATATATTATATTTAATATATTATATTTAATATATTATATGTAATGTCATGTATTGTATGTAATGTATGTAATGTATTATATGTAATATATTATATTTAATATATTATATTTAATATATTATATGTAATGTCATGTATTGTATGTAATGTATGTAATGTATTATATGTATTATTGTATTGTGTTTATCTGTCTTTCCTTTTCAGGTGTGTAATTTTTTTTTGTTTTCTGTACTGTAGGTTTTTTTGTTTTTTGTACTGTAGGTTTTTTGTTTTTTGTAATTAGAGTGTTGGGGAGGTTTATTAGGGGGTAGGTAGTGTAGGTAGGTAGTGTAAGTGTTAATAGATTAGTGTAGAGGGGGGTTAGTTTAGATTAAATGGTTTATTGGGGGTTATAGTGTAGTGTTTGTAGTTAGTGTCATGATGGTCCTTGAGGACCATCATGGCACTTATGTGGTTAATGTTGGGTTGTAACAGGCCCATAATGGTAATAATATACCCTTATGGGACTGATGGGGTTAAATAGAGCCTTATGCTGGTCTGTATTGACCATCATGAGTTAATGGGGTAATTAAGGTCTTATGGTGGTCTGGATTGACCACCATGAGTTAATGGGTTAATTTAGGCCTTATGGTGGTCTGGATTGACCATCATGAGTTAATGGGGTAATTAAGGTCTTATGGTGGTCTGGATTGACCACCATGAGTTAATGGGTTAATTTAGGCCTTATGGTGGTCTGGATTGACCATCATGAGTTAATGGGGTAATTAAGGTCTTATGGTGGTCTGGATTGACCATCATGAGTTAATGGGTTAATTTAGGCCTTATGGTGGTCTGGATTGACCATCATGAGTTAATGGGGTAATTATAGTTGCCTGGGGTTATTATTTTTAGTGCGAGTCCTTTCAGGACCTTTACGGTCCTTTGAGGACCCGCGAGGCGGGAAATTTAAAATTGAATTGCAGCAGGGTCACGATCGGTGCCGATCGGGGCCCCCCGCTGCAGGGGGTTTATATGGGGACACTTCGGGGGTCCCGATGGGGACCCCCAGCATAGAGGGGGGTTAATTTTAAGTGCCGCGGCCGGGATTGGCTAATAGTGTGCCGCGGTCCCTTTAAGGAGCCGCGGCGGGGAATTTAAAAGTTTTAAATGCAGCGGGGGGCCTGATCTATGCAGATCGGGGACCCCCCCTGCAATGGGTTTATGTGGGGACACTTCGGGGGTCCCGATGGGGACCCCCAGCATAGAGGGGGGTTAATTTTAAGTGCCGCGGCCGGGATTGGCTAATAGTGTGCCGCGGCCCCTTTAAGGAGCCGCGGCGGGGAATTTAAAAGTTTTAAATGCAGCGGGGGCCTGATCAGTGCCGATCGGGGACCCCCGCTGCAAGGGGTTAATGTGTGGGGGCTGCGGGGGTTCCTATGGACCCCTGCAGCAAGGTGTTCATGTGAGGACACTTCGGGGGTCCCGACAGGGACCCCCGCATTGAGGGGGGGTTCATTTTAGGTGCCTGGGGGGGGTTTGGAGTACCCCCCACGGCAATGCTTATGTGGGGGACTGCCGCGGAGGTCCCTTTTAGGACCCCCGCAGCACTTGATGAGGAGTGGGAGCCTGCGATATCATCTCGCAGGCTGTCACTCCTCATGTACATTTACGCAGTGTAGATACGTACGGCCCTGCTGCGTAGCTCACACGTTGCTCGCAGCAGGGCTAATTTAATAGCATTGTAAGTTAGAGAAACTTTGCAGTACGTAGGGCTTAAGTAGAAGCCTCTTATTTACGAGGCTGGAATTTAATAGGGCCCTTAGTCCAGTGTACTGAATAAGGACGTGCACACAGCACATTCATAATTTACTTTTATATATAGAATGCAGGAAAAGCTTATGCACACTGCAAACATATGTGTGTTTATATATGGAATGAAGGTTACATACGTGCACACAGCACACTCACACTTGGCTTTTATATATACAGTAGGATGCAGGATAAGCACGTGCACACAACACACTCACACTTGGTTTTTATATATACAGTAGGATGCAGGATGAGCACGTGCACACAGCACACTCACACTTGGTTTTTATATATACAGTAGGATGCAGGATAAGCACGTGCACACAACACACTCACACTTGGTTTTTATATATACAGTAGGATGCAGGATAAGCACGTGCACACAACATACTCACACTTGGCTTTTATATATACAGTAGGATGCAGGATAAGCACGTGCACACAACATACTCACACTTGGCTTTTATATATACAGTAGGATGCAGGATGAGCACGTGCACACAACATACTCACACTTGGTTTTTATATATACAGTAGGATGCAGGATAAGCACGTGCACACAGCACACTCACACTTGGCTTTTATATATACAGTAGGATGCAGGAAAAGCACGTGCACACAACACACTCACACTTGGTTTTTATATATACAGTAGGATGCAGGATGAGCACGTGCACACAACACACTCACACTTGTTTTTTATATATACAGTAGGATGCAGGATAAGCACGTGCACATAACATACTCACACTTGGTTTTTATATATACAGTAGGATGAAGGATAAGCACGTGCACACAACATACTCACAGTTGTTTTTTATATATACAGTAGGATGCAGGATGAGCACGTGCACACAACATACTCACACTTGGTTTTTATATATACAGTAGGATGCAGGATAAGCACGTGCACACAACACACTCACACTTGGTTTTTATATATACAGTAGGATGCAGGATAAGCACGTGCACACAACACACTCACACTTGGTTTTTATATATATACAGTAGGATGCAGGATAAGCACGTGCACACAACATACTCACACTTGACTTTTATATGCTGTATACAGTAGGATGCAGGATAAGCATGTGCACACAACATACTCACACTTGGCTTTTATATATATACAGTAGGATGCAGGATAAGCACGTGCACACAACATATTCACACTTGGCTTTTATATATACAGTAGGATGCAGGATAAGCACGTGCACACAACATACTCACACTTGGCTTTTATATATACAGTAGGATGCAGGATGAGCACGTGCACACAACATACTCACACTTGGTTTTTAAATATACAGTAGGATGCAGGATAAGCACGTGCACACAGCACACTCACACTTGGCTTTTATATATACAGTAGAATGCATGATGAGCACGTGCACACAGCACACTCACACTTGGCTTTTATATATACAGTAGGATGCAGGATGAGCACGTGCACACAACATACTCCCACTTGGCTTTTATATATACAGTAGGATGCAGGATAAGCACGTGCACACAACATACTCACACTTGGCTTTTATATATACAGTAGGATGCAGGATGAGCACGTGCACACAACATAATCACACTTGGCTTTTATATATACAGTCGGATGCAGGATAAGCACGTGCACACAACATACTCACACTTGGCTTTTATATATACAGTAGGATGCAGGATGAGCACGTGCACACAACATACTCACACTTGGTTTTTAAATATACAGTAGGATGCAAGATAAGCACGTGCACACAACATACTCACACTTGGTTTTTATATATACAGTAGGATGCAGGATAAGCACATGCACACAACATACTCACACTTGGCTTTTATATATACAGTAGGATGCAGGATAAGCACGTGCACACAACATTCTCACACTTGGCTTTTATATATACAGTAGGATGCAGGATGAGCACGTGCACACAACATACTCACACTTGGCTTTTATACATACAGTAGGATGCAGGATAAACACGTGCACACAACATACTCACACTTGGCTTTTATATATACAGTAGGATGCAGGATAAGCACGTGCACACAGCACACTCACACTTGGCTTTTATATATACAGTAGGATGCAGGATAAGCACGTGCACACAACATACTAACACTTGGCTTTTATATATACAGTAGGATGCAGGATGAGCACGTGCACACAACATACTCACACTTGGCTTTTATACATACAGTAGGATGCAGGATAAACACGTGCACACAACATACTCACACTTGGTTTTTATATATACAGTAGGATGCAGGATGAGCACGTACACACAACATACTCACACTTGGCTTTTATACATACAGTAGGATGCAGGATAAGCACGTGCACACAACATATTCACACTTGGCTTTTATATATACAGTAGGATGCAGGATGAGCACGTGCACACAACATACTCACACTTGGCTTTTATACATACAGTAGGATGCAGGAGAAACACGTGCACACAACATACTCACACTTGGCTTTTATATATACAGTAGGATGCAGGATAAGAACGTGCACACAACATACTCACACTTGGCTTTTATATATACAGTAGGATGCAGGATAAACACGTGCACACAGCACACTCACACTTGGCTTTTATACATACAGTAGGATGCAGGATAAGCAGGTGCACACAGCACACTCACACTTGGCTTTAATATATACAGTAGGATGCAGGATAAGCACGTGCACACAACATACTCACACTTGGCTTTTATATATACAGTAGGATGCAGGATGAGCATGTGCACACAACATACTCACACTTGGCTTTTATATATACAGTAGGATGCAGGATAAGCACGTGCACACAACATACTCACATTTGGCTTTTATATATACAGTAGGATGCAGGATGAGCACGTGCACACAACATACTCACACTTGGCTTTTATACATACAGTAGGATGCAGGATAAACACGTGCCCACAACATACTCACACTTGGCTTTTATATATACAGTAGGATGCAGGATAAGCACGTGCGCACAACATACTCACATTTGGCTTTTATATATACAGTAGGATGCAGGATGAGCACGTGCACACAACATACTCACACTTGGCTTTTATATATACAGTAGGATGCAGGATAAGCAAGTGCACACAACATACTCACATTTGGCTTTTATATATACAGTAGGATGCAGGATGAGCACATGCACACAACATACTCACACTTGGCTTTTATACATACAGTAGGATGCAGGATGAACACGTGCAGACAACATACTCACACTTGGCTTTTATATATACAGTAGGATGCAGGATAAGCATGTGCACACAGCACACTCACACTTGGTTTTTATATATACAGTAGGATGCAGGATAAGCACGTGGACGCAACATACTCACACTTGGCTTTTATACATACAGTAGGATGCAGGATGAGCACGTGCACACAACATACTCACACTTGGCTTTTATATATGCAGTAGGATGCAGGATAAACACGTGCACACAGCACACTCACACTTGGCTTTTATACATACAGTAGGATGCAGGATAAGCACGTGCACACAACATACTCACACTTGGCTTTTATATATACAGTAGGATGCAGGATGAGCACGTGCACACAACATACTCACACTTGGCTTTTATATATACAGTAGGATGCAGGATAAGCACGTGCACATAACATACTCACACTTGGATTTTATACATACAGTAGGATGCAGGATAAGCACGTGCACACAACATAATCACACTTAGCTTTAATATATACAGTAGGATGCAGGATAAGCACGTGCACACAGCACACTCACACTTGGCTTTTATATATACAGTAGGATGCAGGATAAGCACGTGCACACAACATACTAACACTTGGCTTTTATATATACAGTAGGATGCAGGATGAGCACGTGCACACAACATACTCACACTTGGCTTTTATACATACAGTAGGATGCAGGATAAACACGTGCACACAACATACTCACACTTGGCTTTTATATATACAGTAGGATGCAGGATGAGCACGTACACACAACATACTCACACTTGGCTTTTATACATACAGTAGGATGCAGGATAAGCACGTGCACACAACATATTCACACTTGGCTTTTATATATACAGTAGGATGCAGGATGAGCACGTGCACACAACATACTCACACTTGGCTTTTATACATACAGTAGGATGCAGGATAAACACGTGCACACAACATACTCACACTTGGCTTTTATATATACAGTAGGATGCAGGATAAGAACGTGCACACAACATACTCACACTTGGCTTTTATATATACAGTAGGATGCAGGATAAACACGTGCACACAGCACACTCACACTTGGCTTTTATACATACAGTAGGATGCAGGATAAGCAGGTGCACACAGCACACTCACACTTGGCTTTAATATATACAGTAGGATGCAGGATAAGCACGTGCACACAACATACTCACACTTTGCTTTTATATATACAGTAGGATGCAGGATGAGCATGTGCACACAACATACCCACACTTGGCTTTTATATATATACAGTAGGATGCAGGATAAGCACGTGCACACAACATACTCACATTTGGCTTTTATATATACAGTAGGATGCAGGATGAGCACGTGCACACAACATACTCACATTTGGCTTTTATATATACAGTAGGATGCAGGATGAGCACGTGCACACAACATACTCACACTTGGCTTTTATACATACAGTAGGATGCAGGATAAACACGTGCACACAACATACTCACACTTGGCTTTTATATATACAGTAGGATGCAGGATAAGCACGTGCGCACAACATACTCACATTTGGCTTTTATATATACAGTAGGATGCAGGATGAGCACGTGCACACAACATACTCACACTTGGCTTTTATATATACAGTAGGATGCAGGATAAGCACGTGCACACAACATACTCACATTTAGCTTTTATATATACAGTAGGATGCAGGATGAGCACGTGCACACAACATACTCACACTTGGCTTTTATACATACAGTAGGATGCAGGATAAACACGTGCACACAACATACTCACACTTGGCTTTTATACATACAGTAGGATGCAGGATAAACACGTGCACACAACATACTCACACTTGGCTTTTATATATACAGTAGGATGCAGGATAAGAACGTGCACACAACATACTCACACTTGGCTTTTATATATACAGTAGGATGCAGGATAAACACGTGCACACAGCACACTCACACTTGGCTTTTATACATACAGTAGGATGCAGGATAAGTACGTGCACACAACATACTCCCACTTGGCTTTTATATATACAGTAGGATGCAGGATAAGTACGTGCACACAACATACTCCCACTTGGCTTTTATACATACAGTAGGATGCAGGATAAGTACGTGCACACAACATACTCCCACTTGGCTTTTATATATACAGTAGGATGCAGGATAAGCATGTGCACACAACATACTCACACTTGGCTTTTATATATACAGTAGGATGCAGGATAAGCACGTGCACACAACATACTCACACTTGGCTTTTATATACACAGTAGGATGCAGGATAAGCACGTGCACGCAGCACACTCACACTTGGTTTTTATATTTAGTATGCAGACACTGACGCACACACTGACACAAACACATACACTGAACACATAGAGACACACACTGACACAAACACATACACTGAACACATAGAGACACACACTGACACACATACACTGACACACACAAAGAGACACACACAGACACATACAAACTGACAAACACGCAAACTGACACACATAGACACACATTCACTTACACTGACAAATACATTGACACACACAAAGAGACACACAGACACATACACTGACACACAAAGAGACACACAGACACATACACGTACACACACAAGCTGACACACATAGATACACACACATACACTGACACAGACACACATAGAGACACAGACACACATACAGACAGACACAGACACACAGACAGACACACACTGACACATATAAATACACACACACTGGCACTTAAAATCATTTAGTTAAACAGCACAGCAGCGGCTCTTTCCCTTGACAGCTCCTCGTGGTCGGTGCATCTCCCTCCATTTTGCCGCAGATGCAGTAACAGGACCTGCAGGCAGGGGGCCACGGGACGGAAGGGGGCGGAGCTACGGGTGGGGATAGGGCTGGGCGGGGTTTGCTTACAATTTCAGCTGCAGACAGCTCGTGCCGCCCCTAGCAACGCGACGCCCGGGGCGCTTCAGGCCCTGCCCCTGCCTAGCTACGCCAGTCGGTCTGTCATATAATGTAACAGAAGATATAAATAAGCTGTTGCTCCTCTCCATGACAGCTGAGACCAGGAATCAGATCACATCTCCCTCCCCCCCCCATTAGAGAACACAGAGTCACAATAGAAAAAGTAGGTTTACAGGTGAAGTAAGATTGGAGGTTCGTCACAACTGTGGGGAGTGCGGGGTGCTTGCCCATATATGTGTATGAGCAGCAAGATATGCTCATGGTGGTATATGTACTCCCGGGCATGGGGTCCCCTGGAGTTTATTCTGGGGCATGGTGACCCCTGGAGTTTATCCTGGGGCATGGGGTCCCCTGGAGTTTATCCTGGGGCATGGGGTCCCCTGGAGTTTTATCCTGGGGCATGGTGACCCCTGGAGTTTATCCTGCGGCATGGGGTCCCCTGGAGTTTATCCTGGGGCATGAGGTCCCCTGGGGTTTATCCTGCGGCATGGGGTCCCCTGGAGTTTATCCTGGAGCATGGGGTCCCCTGGAGTTTATCTTGGGGCATGGGGTGCACATGAGTACCAGTGGGTGGGTGGGCAAGCACCTCTTATTTCTTCAAAAACACTTGTTTGTATTTTGAGCTTTGGCCTTTTCTACCAAAACCAAATGCTTTGGCCTTTTTTGTTTGGTGTCTTTTTGGGGTTGATCCATCATTTTCAATGCGTTGATGTTACAATACTATGTAAGGTGCCCATTTTGTGCAGTGCCAAATAGTATCATGCAGCATCTCTGTATGAGTGTGTTTTCTTATACTGCTATATTCTGTACCACACGTACTTTGGGATTGTCCATGAATCCTCTGCCCTTTTCTGCCCTGGTACTTGCTCACATCTATAAACATGTTTTTCTATTTCACTTTCTTCATAAATTTGTGCATTTGGGAGCTGCTGTGACTCCAACCGCCACTCTGCTCTCTCCTGGCCAGTTTTTATAGCCCGTAGATCATCAGTTTAATATATTGTCTCCAAATCATTGAATGTCTAATGTTTAGATTCCCAAAAATACAGCCTGAGGGGTCAATATTGGACTTTTGCCGCTATTTATATCTATTGTGGAGTGAAAGATAAAAGGCATACAAACCAAGAGCTTAAGTTTGATGGCAGGAAATTGCAACTTGGAAGATTAAACTTAGCTTTTATTAAGTAAAAATATAGTGATGGAAATAAAGCCCTGCTGTCAAATATTTATATACCAATAAGAGAAAGCAAGAGAGTGGAGCAAAGAGGTCTAATGACAACACAAACATGGGCTCTATGATATGCCATATAATAACACATTATGAGTAAAAAGATTATATGTTGTCCTAATATAAATAATATTACCTTCTAAAAAGTGCCTGGACTGGTTTCATGGGACAACACAGAAAGTAACTGGGCTAATTTATCCAAAACATCTGAGCATCTTCAGCCATTTTATACTGACAGTAATATAGCCAGACCCCCGCACTAATTACACCCCGAGCACACTCACATGGCTTTACACTACATAATATATCAAAATTATTAGCAATTACTGACAACAATCATTCATTTGAAACGGGCATCATCTGTGATTTGTGGGTGAATCAGAAAGGTTGATTGACAGGTAAAAAAAAAAGTTCCTTGTTATTAATTATAGATTTATGTTAAGTAATATTTGACATTTCTGCTGTGCCCCTTTAAGGAACAGGGGTATAGACCATGGTAGGTGACTTTACCCCCTTCTGGATTACTACCCGGTGGGGGTGAAGGGGTTTGTGAATGTCAATGAAGCTGTGGGGTTCACCCAAGATGGCCAGGTCATAGCAGAGGGGTCAGACAAATCACGGTCCACTGAAGAAGGAACTGGAAACCCACTCCAGTATATTTGCCAAGAAAACCTTATGGATAAGCACAGCCTGACATACATTTGCAATTGCTTAGGTAAGTGTAAGCATTGATTAGGGTTCCCTGGTGGTCCAGTGGTTAGGATTCAGTGCTTTCACTGCTGGGACCTGGGTTTGATTCCAGTCAGGGAACCACCCTGATGTGATTGAAGGGTTGGGCCTTGTCAGTACTGGGATGGGAAACCACCTAGGAATACCAGGAGCTGTATGCTGTGGCCCACTGGAGAAGGAAATGGCAACCCACTCCAGTATCTGTGCCATGAATACCAAGTGGATCAGCATGGTGTATTGAGGTTCATGAGGTCACGGAGAGATGGACACAACTGTATGGAACACACACAAGAATTGATTATAGCACATGAGGACCTAACATACATAGATGGATGGTGTCTACTATAAATAGTAAATTAAGACTAAATAGCCTTATAACTTGTGTTTTATATATATATACATACACACAGAGGTTCCTTGGCATGTAAAGCAGCCTGAATTTAGGCAAAACATCCCTTTTAAAAATAACCTGAAACAAGTTCTAAATATTTATTTTATGTGACTGACACATTAAATGAATATACTTTAAATATTATACTGGAATTTTAAAAAATATATTTCCTGCTCAGTTTTCCCAGAAATACAGTCATTGCACTGAACTGTAGGAAACTGGGAAGATACATGCAAATGAGCACACAACGCACTCTCACCCTTAATCCATTTCTTATTTAAATAACTTTTAATACGTTAAATGAATATACTTTAAATATTATACTGGAATTTTAATGAAAAATCGTTGAAAACCTAAACTAAGGTGACTGCTGAGGCAAGTGCTTTCTTCTCCTCTTGCAGAGAGGACTTGAGTCTTGGGCAGATACTGTTAGTTGCCCGCGCTACCTAATCACAGATACCATGCATTTGAATGCACAACTGACTAAGCAAACACAGCTAACTGATTTAAGACCAGTATTTGCAAAATAACATTGTGTCATGTAACAAGTCTGCATTTTTCAGGCAATTTTTTCTTTACTTTTTGTAAAGTATAACACATGATCTTTTTCATCAACACATCAACCCGCATACATACATTATTTTACAAAGGTATGGAATAGCAAGTGTTTTCATACAAACCAATAATTTTGTCTAATTATTAAAGCTAAGTAAACAATCATTTATAATTGTGTATTAAAATACAAATAAAATTGTCTTAAACTTTATATTAATCTGCAACAATAATTTATTTTAAATGCAAGTTCTGCTTAAAGGACCAATGAAGTGTCATATATATTGTACTCTTATGAAGAGCATGACTTGATAATGTAGAAAGTAGTTTTAAAAAGCTTCAAAATTGCCGTTAGCTTTGGTTTCATGATGGGAAACATTTTGACTGAGTTCCTAAAATGATTAGGCTCCTGAGAGTAATGGAGGAACTGTGGAATCAGATATGATCTTTATTCAGCCCTGTTGAAAACTGTCAGTCTGAATAACACATTGACAACAGAAGTAAATGGAAGAGCAAACCCCATTAGGATAACTCCACTATTTAGGTTATAGGCCAACTAGATGTACAAAATGAAAGCGCCCATGGCTCATAACTTTTTCTCCAAAAATGATTTATTATCCTGGCTTCAAACATGTGAGGGTTTCCCCAAACTACAATGGCGATTTCACTGAAGCTTCTCCATTACAGTTCTTTTAATTATTTATTAAAAACAGAGCTCCATTCAATTCCGGACAAGTAAATTACTTATAAACATTATTTTGTCTGAGAGATTTTTTTTCCAGTAATGTTACACAAGTATTGAATGCTCCACAGACATAATATTACTAAGCACACCAGCAACGCGTAAACCCAAGACTTGTAAGTAAAGGTCCAAGGCTTAGGATTACGATTATTACGTTCCTCCAAACCCACTGCCACCAATGTGAATCCCTGGGGATTCCCTCCATCCATGCACGTGGTGAAGGGAATCCCGATTTCTCCCTTCCCCACATAATTTCCCTCTGTTCCCCCATCTCCCCCCGATCCCCCATCTACATAACCATGGCGGTCCATTGAGACCCCCATGGCATCTAAAATATCAACCCCATGTCAACCTAAATGATCTTTGTGAAACAGGGGTCCACTAGGCACTCTTGTTATGGGAATTAACGTTTAGGTGCCACGGGTTAATATATTTGATGCCATGAGGGTCTCTGTTGTATTTTTAGGCAAAGTCAGTACTATATATAAATAAAGATTTACTATATTTGATGCTGTAGCAGGGGTGGCCATTGTTGTATTTGCAAACCTACTTACTATTTTGACATATGTGAGAGGATGCAGATAAAGGTCCATTTACTTCTGTAAAGTTGGATTCTTAATTAATTCAGAAGAACTGAAATCCAGTAAGCCCTCCCAGGTAACAAAACTAGGTTAACAAACATATCAATGATTGTCCCCAATACAGCCTCAAACCAAATACATGTTGCTGAAGAATTCTGCAATAAGGAGCATTTTAATAACCCACCTATGACTCTTTGCTGAGGTTCATGTGTGGGAGAGGAGTTTATTTGTGGAGGGGAACACTTACATTTATTGATACCAGCTGCCTGGTTCTAGCATGTACAAAGATATAGGTTAGATGTCAAAATCCAATTATTTAACAAATCCATCCCCTCCACCTCTCCATACTCCAAACCTTCCCTCCTTCAGACAGATAAAGCCCTTGGAAACGGAATTCTATGGATCCGATACAACATATTGATCCATGGTTTATTAGAAGGTACTAGGTGTGTGTGTGAGAGGCAGTTACAAAGGCTACTAAATCTTCAGCATACAAAGATTCCGGAATTCCTCTAAGTCTCAAATTATTTCGTCTGGAGAAATCCTCTTGTTGAATCCTTTTATTTTCAATAAGTTCTGAATTATGTTCCAAGACAAGGGAATGTTTAACTACTTTTTGATACTCTTTAATCAGAATCTCTTGATTGGATTCTAACTCTTCTACTCTTTCTAAAAGACTGGAAATAGCTGAGGCCCCCTCCTCTTCTCCATCTACACATCCTCACTCGGCACCCTAATAAACTCTTTTGGGTTCCAGTACCATCTCTATGCAGACGACACCCAAATCTATCTCTCAGCACCAGATCTATCCCCCTCTCTTCTAGCACACATCTCCGACTGCCTCTCTAGTATATCCTCTTGGATGTCCACCCACCATCTGAAACTCAACATGTCTAAGACTGAACTCTTAATCTTCCCACCCTCTACTACAGCTTCAATTCCTCACATCTCTCTCTCTGTCAACAACGCCATCATCACTCCCACCTCCCAAGCCCGTTGTCTCGGGGTTCTAATGGACCCTGCCCTCTTTTTCATCCCACACATACAGTCTCTAACCAAATCCTGTCTTTTCCATCTAAAAAACATATCCAAAATACGCCATTACCTTACACAAGACACTACTAAGATTCTAATACACTCTCTTATCATTTCTCGTCTTGACTATTGCAACTCGCTCCTTGTTGGCCTGCCCATCACTCACCTCTCCCCACTTCAATCCATAATAAATGCCTCCGCCAGACTCATCTTCAGTACACATCGTTCAGTGTCGGCAGCTCCTCTTTGTCAATCACTCCACTGGCTTCCCTTAGCCTCCAGAATAAAGTTTAAAATCTTGACCCTAACTTATAAAGCCCTCAACAACAGCGCACCCCCATACATCTCTGCTCTCATCTCCAAATACTCCCCCACACGCCCTCTTCGTTCTGCTAACGACCTTCTTCTTTCTACCACTCTTGTCACCTCTCACTCCCGCCTCCAGGACTTTTCTCGCGCTGCCCCTATTCTCTGGAACTCCTTGCCTCGCTTCACCAGACTATCCTCCTGCCTTAAATCCTTCAAAACATCAATAAAAACGCACCTCTTTAAAGAAGCCTATAACCTTCCTCCCTAACATGCTCAGCACTGCTCAGCACTACTCTCTCCCTACTGTACCACATACAAACTTTAACCTTTAGATTGTAAGTCTGCGAGTTTCAATCCTGCGCAGTGCTTTAGGGAAAGTGCTATGGACACTGGATTCCAAGCTCAAAGACAGGGCCACCCACTCTTTGCAATGTATGAATCTTTAACTTGTCATTGCCTGTAACTTAACTTATTTATAGCGCTACGGAATATGTTGGCGCGTTACAAATAAACGATAATAATAATAATAATAATAATTTATTTAGTTGAATTTCTTGTGCAAAGTCTGATTTTAAGGTAGTTTGAAACTCATTAAAAAGCCTTTTCATTACAGATGTCGTTAGTACTTCTTCCTCTTGTACACTAATTGTGTCTGAGGATTCCTCATTTGCAGATAGTTACATTTTTTCTGCTGAGGGAGGGGACTGACTTTGTATGGTGGAATCTAATTGAGAAGAATTTGAGGCTCCAGAATACCCTTTTGGGGAAAAAAGAGGTTGAGTTTACGGTTTGGTTATTAGCAGGTTGTCTCTTAATTTTACTTTTTACTTTTGTTTGTTAGGTTCTTTGTCTCTCATGACACTTATTTTTGTGGTTTCAAAATTAGATTCCCCCCTTTTTTTTTTCTAACACTATTTTTATTTTATTTTTTATTTCCCTTTTACTTCCTAGTATGAGGAGCCTTAATCCGTTGTTTGTAGACTATACATAGGGGATTCCACAAACAATACACAGTCCGGAAAGGGTATTCAACGAATAAAGTAATCTATAAACAATCAAAAGAGCCCTTTAGTTACCATTAAGAGCCTAGATTATTTCCTTAGTAGAAGCTGGTCCTATGACTCCTTACATTTACCTTTCAAGTATATTTATACCATGTGGAACTATTACTCTTTTATCAAGTTACTTAATTATCTATTACTAGGACCATCAAAATATATTTTCACAATTCCCCTACTTCAATTAAATATCTTCTGACAATGGGCAGTTAACATTTAAACCTGACTATTTCACCTCTGGCTTTTTTTTTTTTTTGAATTAAGAACAGTACCCTTCCCTGGAATTAGTATAGAAATGTCCAAAGACCTTCACTTAGGTCTCTTTTCCACTTAAATCCTTTACTTCTCTTCAAGATTTTCATTCACTGGCCTTCTCATTCTGCTCTATCACAGTAGAAGGTTACTAGCTGAAGTGTTGTAATAAGGAATTATAGTGGCGGTCTTCGATATTATGGACCACTGCCTGTAGTAATAGTCTCTTCAACTATAAACCTTTTTGCCCATATACTCATAAGTAGTGCTTATTCAGCCTTGGTTTACCGGATGCAAAAACTATAGCCCCCAGACTCGACTGTGAGCACTCTGGGTATTGATCTCACAGAAATCTCCTTCAGAGATATGAAACACCGTTGATGTCAAAAGGTGGCTTAAAGAACCTTCTCTTCATTCTCCTTTTCCACTCAGAGCTTTTACTTATTTCAGGATGGTTTCCTTTGACGTTTAGGCCCTTAAATTTCTCAACAGTTATTGAGTGATATACTGTGTCGGTATACAAAAAAAGTATTCATTGAGTAAAATTGTAGGGGCCTCATTCTATTAGCGGCCGCAGCCGTTGCGGGGCCGCAAGGACCGGCCGCAAGCTATTCGGCTATTCTATTCCCTTACGGCCGGAGGCTCCGGCAGGCTTGCGGCCGGTGCCTTGCTATCTCTTGCGGCCGCTCGCGCCGGAGGAAAGCCTTTGATCTAAAACGGCCGCAAGAGTTTTGCAATTCAATTGCTCCGGGAAACCTCTCTGCAAGGCTAAAAGCGAGCCGCAGCTTACTTGCAGGAAAGAGGTCTCGCTAGCACCAATTAAGCACATAAAATAGCTCAAATAAAGCCATCCTGCACTTTGAGAAGACTATAAAGGGATTTTAGGTGTTAGAAAAAATAGCACATAATTATCCTGTACTCAAATCCGTAAAATATTTTATTTTTAATATCCGTAAAATATCCATGTAAAAAGTCCAGAGTGCTTGGAGCACTTCAGACACACCCACGCCGCAGCCGGAAAATAAACAGTTAATTTGAACTCGGGTTTGGGCAGATGTGCAAGCTTGAGAGTGGGTTCCTTTTAATCCTCATGTCCCCCAATATGATCCCTAGCATTTACAGAGCTGTACAGTGCAGGCTTGAATTTATATTTGCGTTTTTATATTTCACAGCATACGGCCAGTTCCAAGATATGCGGCCGGCCGTAAGAGGAGATCCTTGCGGGGCCGCATAATAGAATCGCGAGTTAACTGAACCCCCGCAAGGAATCGCAGCCTTACGGCCGATTTACAGCCGATAATAGAATGAGGCACTAGGTATCTGAAGTTGATGCTTATCTCTTTGGGCTATGGGCCCTTTATCTCATGTGACTATTTTAACACAGCTTTAACTTTTGTGTTTCTAAATCTCCAGCCCGCAGGCTCAGCTGCAATCACTCAAAATATTGCTTCAACAGGGGACCACCTCTGGTGTATACATCCCAGAAGAGGTATCAAAAAGAAACAAAAGACTCAGATCTGTCTCTTAATTCTCTTTTCCAATCAGAGCTTTACAACTCTTTAGAGTACTTTTCAATAGGGTTCAGCCCCTTATGACTCTTAGGAGGGAATAGCTTGCAGGTATGTTGTGGCATTAACCTTGTAAGGAGTGTTCTTTAAATTATAGGCAAGTGGAGACGGTAAGTGTCTCTTTGGCTGTAAGCCCTTTTGCCCATATACTAATAAGGAGTGAGTCAACACAGCCTTACTGCCCATGGCTCCATGTCTCCTGCCCCAGACTCTACTTTGCATATACCAGTTGTTACTCCTCTCTGTGTTCACCATAGGATTCAGATTCTTATGTCTCTCAAGAGGGGATTACTGGCTGTTGTGTTATGGCGATATCCTTGTCAGGAGTGTTCTTTAGGTTATAGACAAATGAGGATAATGAATGTCTCTTTGGCTATAGGCCCTTTTGCCCATGTACTAGTAAATAGTATTATCTCCACACAACCTTACCGCCCATAGCTCCGTGTCTCCAGCACCAGACTCTGCTATACACATGCCAGTTATTACCTCTCACTGTGTTCACCTTCATGGGTATACGACTTGATTCTGTCGGGTCATCGGGAAGGAAGAGGAGCAGCTGAAGCTTGTGGCAGGTCAGTACTGAAGCCACTCCTAGGGTCTCCGGGCCGAGGAGGGTAGGCTCTCTGTAATGCTGATGACGCTAGCGTCTGAGGTGACCCCCCCCCCCCCCCACAAACTAGCGCACTTTCCGCTTTCAGTGCTATCAGTGTGTGCCAGTTAATGGTTCAGGTAGCCCCCATCACCTTGACTCTGTAGCAGGCTGCAAAAGTGCTCCAGAGACTACCAGTCTCTCCTCATGGTGTCAGGGAGTGTGGATGAGCTGTTCCGTGAGCTGCAGCGTTCTGTGGCGGGAAAATGCCCGGGCTAGCACGTCATCTTGTGCTTCCTGGGCAGGGCCATTGAAGAAGAAACTTGATTGACGTTGCTAGGTTCACTTACTAAGCACATATACAGTGGAATGCACTGTGTGTACAAACTAGGTACATACACAATGATCTCCACTGAGCTCACACTCAAAGATGGCTTATTTGGCACATTGACAGGGACATTGACAAGGAAAATTTCTAAGAAGTGGGGCCCCATGAGGGCAGGCTTTATACTATGTTCTGAGATGCCTGTAATCAGGGGAAGAAGAAGCAGGGGTAAGGAAGGAAAGGGTTTCTGTAATTTTCTGTGTAATGTTTAGTTTGTATCCACTATAGACAAGTACTAACAAGTGCAAAACTTAACATTGTACCAATACCACCCATTACAAGTCTAATTTGATCCACCTCTGCCTTCAATTTCCAGTAATAGACAGGACTGCACTGGACACACACATTGTACAGAGTGCACATATCAACACACTACACATACACAACAGACACATAAGTGACCCTACCCTACAGGCAAAGTTGGCAGGTCTCCAGCTTAAAGGAGCTGTCAAGACATACAATTTTGCACATAATTGGTCACAATTTAGAGGCCTGTCCTGTAGCAACCATGCATGTATTGGATTAGATTATATTGCTGTTTCAGTTTTGTTGCTGTTTCTTCTAAAAATAAATATGTGCATGAATAAAATGCTGTAACATAATGACAATATGCCTATTGTACCTTTACTTTACAACATACTAATTATCCTGTTTCATTGTGTGATTGATATATTAAATTGTACTACTATATTATGATTATCCCCTTTTGGATCAATTCCTTGTCGTGGTGAAGGACCTTGTGTTCTTTACTGAAGCTGTGAGCTATACCATGTAGGGTTACCAAAGATGGACAGGTCATAGCAGTGAGGGCAGACAATTTGTGGTGACTGGAAAAGGAATTGGCAACCCACTCCAGTATATTTGCCAAAAAAACTTTATGGATAAGCACTACTAGAGACACAATTCTTGCTGGCATGGTGCTGTCCATAGGGTTACGGAGAGTCGGACATGTCTAAACGATAACAATTATGATTATAGTGTCTTTCTAAATTCTAGATAGTCTTTTCAAGCAACCCAGTCAGGTGTTCCTTTTTCCTGACAGAATATTTAAGGGTGTTGAATCAACTTTAGCCGGCACTGAGTGAATGAACAGCACACACATTGGACACGCTTAGGGACACCACATTGGACACACTGAGGGACACACTTAGGGATTTATCCTGAATGTATGTGCACATTTCATTCCAAGCTGATGTATGTCCAGTGTATGTATTCAGACCAGTGGTCTTAATCAGGAGACTGTCCTCCGAAGACAGGGACGTCTGGGCACCCTAATCAAAGGGCCACTGTATTTATAGCAATGACATAAAGCAGCGGTACTGTTCTGGAGAGCCCCTCTTACAAGCACAGCTGTGGAGAGGAATTTAGTAACAAATCCTCCAGCTGCTGCAGGGGACTGATATTACACACGTTATTAGAATATATTCTTCTTTTTGCAGCATTATGCATTGGCGTGCCTGCATTTATTTGTATTTATCTCTAGCTCTCTTTATTGCTTTTTATGCAAATGCAGAGTGCTGTAGAGCATAATCAGTGCAGAGATGGGAGCACAGCTCTCTGTGCAGCTGCTGTAAAGTCTTTATGGTGTGTTTGTACAGAAGGGGAGAGGGTCCTGCTAAAAAAAAATAACAGACCGCCTCGTCTTTAGAGCAGCAGTGAATTAATATGCATTGATACTCTGTGACTTCTGTTGAATATGTATGTATGTATATTTATTTGTTTAGTGATATACACATCGCTGTGTGCAAAACACAAAAATGGAAAATGTAACTCAAATTACAATTAAATATCTTTTATTAATTGAATAAGGAATAAGTGCAAGTGCAAATTATATTCAAACTATATTTATAGCATCTTTTCTTATTTTAAAGTGCGTATTTTTAATTTGTACAGGGAGCAGGGACTCAGCCCAACACCAGGCACGTTTTAAGGCTCATGCAACACCGACAATGGCCCGAGGTGACATAACTTATGGGTGCAGTGACCCTTGAACTGGATGATTAACAACATACAGGTATCTGGCATTAACCATGTGTATACAACAAGCTGCTAGACTGATGAAGCAGTTAATACTGTAGATATATATATATATATATATATATATATATTATTTGTTTACCCATCATAAATGACGGTATAATATTACATGTGACTCTCCACCCAACCCCATATCTCTTTCCTGCACTCTCCCTCCCCTGTGTCTCTTAACCCCCTCTCCCTCCCCGTCACTCCCCCCTCCTTCACCTGAGTCTCTTCCCCCCTCCCTCCCCTGTCTCTTTCCCCTCCCCTGTGACTCTTTCCCTCTCTCTCCCTCCTCTTTGTCTCTTTCCCATATCCATTCCCTGTGTCTCTTTCCCCCTTTCCCCCTCTGTCTTATCCTGCGTGTCTCCCCTCCTTCCTCCCCTGTGCCCCTTTCCCACTCTGTCTCTTTCCCCCTTTCCCCTGTGTCTCTTTCCTCCCTCCTCCCTCCCCTTTATCTCTTCCCCCCTTTCCCCCCCTCTGTTCCTTGCACAGCGCTGCTAGCGCACAGCGGCATGTACAGAAATCTGTATAAATAGTTTGTGAAGTGAGCATGTGCTCCCACTGGAGCGTTACGCGCGCTTTACAAACTATATTAGTAATATATACTGTGCCATGTATGGATATAGGAAATAAATGTAAGAAAACAATTAGTATTGTTGAATGTGCTCAAATGAGATGTGTAAAATCCTTACTAACTGATCTATTAAATGTTTCCTGAAAGATATTCACAAGATAAAGACCATAGAGACTTTTTCACTATTTTTAATAACACATATTTGCTTTTTACTGCTGACATTTTACCTTGTTTTGGATATTTTTAGCTAATGAATAGAGGGCCCTAGTTCAAAAAAATGTGGGTCCCCCTTTGCAACTTCTCTATACACCCATTGTTGTTGTTGTTTAGTTGTTTAGTCGTGTCCGACACTCCCTTTGCACCCCAGCATGCCAGGCACATCTGTCTGTGTTTCTGGCTGTTCTAATCCATAAGGTTTTATGGCAAAAATACTGGTGTGTGTTGCCACTTCCTACTCCACTGGACCGCTATTTGTCTGATCTCTCTGCTATGCCTTGCCCATCTTGGGTGATCCTACATGGTTTAGCTCATAGCTGCATTGAGATAAGCAAACCCCTTCTCCACAACAAGGTAGCAATCCAGAAGGCGATACACCCCACAGGTGTCTATAAAAAAAGCCAACAATATATATAGACTAGCGACTTGCCCGTCAAAAAATGACGGTCAATAAAAATTAAATGTTGTGAAATGTTTTTGCAACACAATATGAGTCTGCTACATTTGTCCCTTTTTTTTTTTCTAAAAATAAATGCACATTTTTTTTTTAACTTTTAATTTTCTTAACATTCAACTTATATTTCACCAACATATTTTTTTTTTCAATCTTTAGTCTTTTAATTGTGATATATATAATAACAATATAATAATGTCTTACTTTTTAATGCATACATATTGTAAAGTCTAACATGAAAGTTTGTAACATGCAACTTGTATATTAAACAATCTTTCAACATTTTTTTAACAATACTAACACTTTTCAATAGATATTTATCACTGAGTAACTGTGGACTATATTAACTTAGAGTAAGTAAATTGTTTTAACAATAACATGCTTTTTATCATTTGTAACATTTTTGTTAAACTCTTGTTAAACTAAATTAGCATTGAATTCAGAGGAAGGCAAACAATAAAACCCCCCATTGAAACTTGGCCAATTGTTTCAAAGAGGGAAAAATATTAATTCCTTCCTGACCCCATTAACTGGCGATCGAAATACTCCCTAAATCAATACTCTGTCTTTAAATAATACATTTCCAATTATTATGAAATGCTGCAACTTTATACTAACAATACATGTTTGACTATACCACATATATATTTAACAAACTGTCGCAAAAATTTATAATACACATATTTAACATCTGAAATTGTAACATCAAACAATAACATTTAACTCTTGTAAATCATTAAAAAGTCAGATAATTGTTTTGTGGGGCCAATCATGTTAATATGAAACTTTGAACCCATTCCAATCTGTTTAAGGATTTTTTACTGTTGTTTTTGTTGTCATTTCTTTCTTTTTTTTTATTTCTGTTTGTCCTTTCTGCAAATATCACATAGATTTCCATAAGTGAAATAGTGGTCCCCTATTTAAAGAGTCCCAGAGTACTTTAATTTTGTACTGGAAGTCAAACCAATGTCCTCTATGTTTTTTTGTCCATTCTATAGATGTTTTACTTGAAATATTGTTTTTGTGCAATCATATTGAGTACCATAAAATGTTGGCATTAAAATGAAACCATTGTCCTCTATCTTTCCAACACCTCATAGTAGACAATGTTTTTGGTGTAAAAACATCCATTGTCCAATAAATGACCCCGACTTTCATTTTCTTCAACATGCACTTTAATTTCTTTTGGATTAGTGCACCTTGAAAAAGCCACATAGAGTTGTCCATGTGCTAAAACTGGTTCCTTTAAATAAATCCCAACAGACTTAAAAGTTTGTCCTTGGGATTTATTGCTGGTCATGGCAAATGCCATGATAACTGAAAAGTGTCTCCTTTGAAGGACAAAAGGCAAACCACTCTTACTTGGAGCTAAATCAATTTTGGTATAAAAACTTGTTCACCTTTATGGGTCCCAGTTATAATTTCTGCATGTATAAAATGATCTTTTAACTCATGCACAATTAATCTGGTCCCATTACAAAGTCCATTTTTTGGATTCATATTTCGCAATAACATGACAATTGCGCATTTTTTCAATTGTAAAATATGTGGTGGCATTCCAGATGGTGTTAACGAATTAATAAATTTGATACTAAAATCCGATTCACTGTCTATATCATCAGACAGAACCCAATCTGCACTGTAATAATTATTTTGTGGTGCATTGATGTATTTTAAAATTTCGTTATTTACATTCAAGGCATCGATATTTTTTGATGTTAATATCACTTTGTCTGCAATGTCTGAGTAATCCTCGTTATTAAGAGTGTTTAGAAATATGGCTGATATGAGTGATTCATTGCAAACCATTTCTGATGGAATTTCAATGGTATCATTTGGTAAATGCTGTATTTCTGGATGTTTTCCTTCTCCGATTTTAATGAGCCAATCCTTGAATTCATTTTGGCCTTCAGATCTCATATTTAATTCTAATTTGAGATGTGTAAATATTTGCCACAGTTTACTGGTCTTGATAAATGGTTCAATGATCTCTGTTCTATTTCCGTGTGGCACAACAGGTAATGTTTGCCTAAAGTCGCCTCCTAACAGCATCACCTTTCCACCAAATGGCAACTTATTATCCATCACTTCTTTTAAGAATCTGTCAATGCATTGCAGTGCATGACATGACATCATTGTTGCCTCGTCTATGATAATTAGTTTAGTTAGTTTACATTTTTTTGCTTGTATGGAATTGAGTCGAATATCTGACACTGATGTTTCCAAAATGGGAACTGGCAGCTTAAATCCACTATGCACAGTTCTACCACCATCTAACAAAAGTGCAGCAATTCCAGTTGTTGCAAATGGCATAGCTATCTGACCCTGTGATCGAATATAACTCATCAAACAATTGTACAGATAAGTTTTTCCTGATCCACCTGGTCCGTCTAGGTAGAAATACCGGTCTTTGGCCATTTCATCATCTGTAGCATTTGTGATGGCATGAAATGCTTCTAACTGTAAAATATTTAAAGTTGCCAGTTTTTCTTGGGTTTTTTGTTTTTGAAGCTCAGTGTCATAATCATCAAAATTGATGTCATCTATAAGTCCTGGATCAGGTAAATTAAAACTTGCACAATTTAATCCATGAGCCAACAATATTTCTTGGATTTCCATCAATTTTTTTAACAGAGCTATTGGTTCTCTGTAACGTTTCAAAAAATCTTCTGACATGTTTAATTTAAATGTTTCCCACAAAGTGAAAGCATCAGGTACATTGCAAAATATACAAATGAATGCAAATTGTTGTCTCATTTGCTTAGGCATTTGACATAGTGCTGCTTCTTCCAGACACCTCTCCCATTCTTTATCATCAGCTATGAAATTTTGATGTCTTGCAGCTAATAGGAATGTATCATAAACTATGTCATTCACTGTACGTAAATGCTCAAAACTCTGTGCACCGGGAACATGTAGCAGAAGTAATCTTAAGCTGAAACGTTCAATGTCCCTTGGATTGACGGTATAAATGCGTGGTATCATTTTATGTGCATCTCTTCTTCGTTGTCACCATAGACCATTTACAAAAACATAGTGATATGGTACCTCTATGTATAAAAATTGTCTGGCCTGCGTATCCTGACAGTTTAATTTAAACTATGCAGTAAGTGTGGTATCTCTGTCTTCACTTTGATATAATGCAGTTCTTTCATTTCCTGCAGTAAAGCAAACCAACTGACTTTGAGGCAAATGTACAGCTAAACGATAGATAGCATGTGACCGATCATGCATCTCAAATTTCAAAAGGCGCCACATTGCTTCACGAGCACTCACATACCGAGCATCTAAATAATTTGATAGTTCATCATGTAAAATTGGATTTTCGTTTTCATTTGCAGCACCTTGCACAACAACAGTAGCTGCGTCATATCCTTTGTATATATATTTATACACATACTTAATTGATTTAATCGAAGTGCACGCTTCCACATTGATGTGTGCATTGTACTTGATGAGCAAATGTGGATCGTATGGAACGACAAATCTATTATCAACCTTTTGGCCACGGATAATAGCTGTTTGTCCTTGTGTTCTTTTATACAAAGGATATCCATCACAATTTGCATAAGTTTGCATTTGAAATTGTTTTGGAAATTCTTTAGTACATTTTTCATTTTCCATACATGGTGAATTAGGATTCATCTCTCCACATGGGCCATGAATCATTTTATGTGTAACAATCTCCCAAAGTTTTTTATATTTTTCTTGGTCTGGTAATTCTGCGGAAATTACTGAATCCACTCTCTCTGCAGTGTTCAACTTATCTTTTTCCTGCAGTATTAAAAGTATGTGAGCATGTGGCAGTCCTCTTTTTTGAAATTCAATGGTGTAAACAAAAGCCACACATTGTCCAAATAAGTGTGCTTTAGTGATATCATGTATTAATGAATTGAGTTTGATTTTGAATACTCTTGCCACTAAATCTGGTCGGTCAGAAGTAGTTTGTTCCAGATTCAAATTTTCCTTGCTCTCTGGCCATTGTGGATTACATGTGAATGTAATAAATAAATCTGTTTTTCCATGGCATCATTATACCTTTCTAGCATATTGCGAGGAGATCCTTGGAAAGTGGATGACAAAATAATTGCTCTTCCAGCTGGAATGTCTCTGTTGGAAACTAATTCTGCCACATAATCCATTAATCCACAATACTGTTCTACTATTAATTTATTTTGTTGACATTTTATGAAATTTAGATTATTGGCTTCAACTTGTAGATATGAATCAATAATCCATTGTTGAGTGAGTTTCCCTCCATGTAAAATTGGATTAAAACAATCACGGATAGCAGTTTGTGCCACTTTATATTCCAGCATGGAAATATTAGATCTAAGACGAAGTTTAGTATTGGGATAACTTTTCAATTGTAATTTTGGTTCCTATCCAGGTTCCCCATTTGAAAGAAAATGGGATATGTAATTGGATCTAAATTACAGCTTAATATATTTATGTTGATAAATGGTTGTTCTTCATTGCGTGAATATATTCTAATATCATGCTGAAAAGGTGGTTCACCATCTTCATTTTTAAACACCATGGCAACCTCATTTACTGTAGGTAAAGTATACCTTCTTTGAACAGTGTTGCGATCACTTTTTAACACCATATTTACTCTTGGTGTAGGCAATTGATGTCTTTGAGCATGTTCCTGTTGTTCTTTTTCAAGCTGGGCTAATTGTTTGTATGCTTGACTGTATGGTTTTTTTTTGCATAATTTTATCCAGCTGTTCAAAGACTATGCGCAAACACTGTTTATTTTCTGGAAGTGTCATTCTTTGTTCCACAGCTTCCATTGTATCTAAGACATAAAACTGTGCAAATTTCCTTTGCTCTCCTTCTTGTGGGTGTAAATGTGAAGTTCGGTTGTAAATTTGACCTTGAACTCTAAAATGGTAAGGACCATGTCCTGGTACATTTTCTGCTAATTTTGCACCCATTGAAGCAAATGAAATTGCACTGTTATAAGACCTTATGTTTTGTTTGAAATTATTATAATTTGGAAATGTTGGATGGCTCATAATGCATTCTAAATAATATGGAAATGGGTGTCTTAGTGGAAGTTTCACCTTCCCTTTCTGACAGCAACTAATGAAATTTCCATCAGTAGGTCTTTCCTTTAGAAAATGATAGGCCCCACAAAACTGACAAACCACATTAAGTAATCCATAATAATGAGTATCTACTTGTACTGCAGTAGCAAACACATTGTCATGCATTTTTTCCACATAGATATCAGACCCACTTTCTATATGCACTTTGTTGTCATGTGTGTCTACATTTAAGTCATTCTGCAAAATAGAATCATTGGACAATGGTTCACAGATATGTTTTTGTTTACTTTTACGTTTCTTGGAAGCCCCAACACACTCACTTGCGGCTTTCTTACTCATCTTTCTTTTATTTAAAAGTCTCTGCCGATCTTCTTCTCGCAAGCATTGTGAAGTTTCCCGGTGTCTGAGCATCTCTCCACCTTTGCTTCCTTTCCCTTGCCAATCTCCTTTTGCGTTCAATTTTGTCTTTTCCATTATCCGCCATTTTAATCTCTAATTGTAAATAGAGATGTAATTATTGTTTGTTCTTTTTTTTGTGTACATATTTTTTTTTACTTTTTGTACTGTTCCATTAAAGTTGATGAATAAACTAATCAAGCATTTTAAAATGTTGTACTTTTTTTACAATGAAATAAATGAAACACATTTTCAAAGTTTTTTATTGACATATATTAAATAGGAAATAGCTGCACATATATATACAGTGGATATAAAAAGTCTACACACCCCTGTTAAAATGTCAGGTCTCTGTGCTGTAAAAAAATGAGACGAAGATAAATCATTTCAGAACTTTTTCCACATTTAATGTGACCTATAAACTGTACAACTCAATTGAAAAACAAACTGAAATCTTTTAGGTGGAGGGAAGAAAAATAAAATAAAAATAATGTGGTTGCATAAGTCTGCACACCCTCTTATAACTGGGGATGTAGCTGTGTTCAGAATTAAGCAATCACATTCCAAATCATGTTAAATAGGAGTCAGCATACACCTGCCATCATTTAAAGTTTCTCTGATTAACCCCAAATAAAGTTCAGCTGCTCTAGTTGGTCTTTCCTGAAATTTTCTTAGTTGCATCCCACAGCAAAAGCCATGGTCCACAGAGAGCTTCCAAAGCATCAGAGGGATCTCATTGTTAAAAGGTATCAGTCAGGAGAAGGGTACAAAATATTTTCGAAGGCATTAGATATACCATGGAACACAGTGAAGACATCATCAAGTGGAGAAAATATGGCACAACAGTGACATTACCAAGAACTAGAGCTCCATCCAAAATTGATGAAAAGACGAGAAGAAAACTGGTCTGGGAGGCTACCAAGAGGCCTACAGCAACATTAAAGAAGCTGCAGGAATATCTGGCAAGTACTGGCTGTGTGGTACATGTGACAACAATCTCCCGTATTCTTCATATGTCTGGGCTATGGGGTAGAGTGGCAAGACAAAAGCCTTTTCTTACGAAGAAAAACATCCAAGCCAGGCTACATTTTGTAAAAACACATCTGAAGTCTCCCAAAAGCATGTTGGAAAAGGTGTTATGGTCTGATGAAACCAAGGTTGAACTTTTTGGCCATAATTCCAAAAGATATGTTTGGCGCAAAAACAACACTGCACATCACCAAATGAACACCATACCCACAGTGAAGCATGGTGGTGGCAGCATCATGCTTTGGGGCTGTTTTTCTGCAGCTGGAACTGGGGCCTTAGTTACGATAGAGGGAATTATGAACAGTTCCAAATACCAGTCAGTATTGGTACAAAACCTTCAGGCTTCTGCTAGAAAGCTGAACATGAAGAGGAACTTCATCTTTCAGCATGACAACGACCCAAAGCATACATCCAAATCAACAAAGAAATGGCTTCACCAGAAGAAGATTCAAGTTTTGGAATGGCCCAGCCAGAGCTCAGACCTGAATCCGATTGAAAATCTGTGGGGTGATCTGAAGAGGGCTGTGCACAAGCGATGCCCTCGCAATCTGACAGATTTGGAGTTTTTTTGCAAAGAAGAGTGGGCAAAACTTGCCAAGTCAAAATGTGTAATGCTGATAGACTCATACCCAAAAAGACTGAGTGCTGTAATAAAATCAAAAGGTGCTTCAACCAAGTATTAGTTTAAGGGTGTGCATACTTATGCAACCATATTATTTTATTTGTATATTTTTTCTTCCCTCTACCTAAAAGATTTCAGTTTGTTTTTCAATTGAGTTGTACAGTTTATAGTTCACATTAAAGGTGGAAAAAGTTCTGAAATTATTTATCTTTGTCTCATTTTTTTACAGCATAGAAACCTGACATTTTAACAGGGGTGTGTAGACTTTTTATATCCACTGTATTTATTACTAATCCTTCAATTCCATTCATTCTTGATTGACTTCACTGCATACATTCAATTACTTTTTTTCGCAAGTGTTCTAAGCTTCTTATTTTTTTTAAATATTATTATTATTTAGTATTGTCTTTTCAACTTTACATATGTGCATGTTAAAAATTGTTGCAATCTTATGACTAAATATACGTTAATGACTCAATAAGTACTCTCCATTTTCACAAAATATAATATAGCCTTTTTTGATGCATCACTACAAAATTAAATGTTATACCTGTAAAGATGATCTTGATGTTGTTCAAAGGCTGCAAATGTCACGCTGTGTGTTGATTCACTTGCAGATCCAAAGAAACTGTTAAATAAAATTGAGAATCTTTTTAATATTTCGCTTCATCCGTATCATTAAATGAACAGCAACAGACATATATTTGGATAGATTAAAAACCTAAATGCATATTCCTTAATATCTTGCTGTAGTAATATAATTAAATTCTGTACCTGTCAAGATTATCCTTATGATGTTCAAAGGGTCCAAACGTCACTGTCTCTGTTCATTCAGCTACAGCTCCACTGCAATTATAGAAAATTGTAAAATTAATGTATAATATGTTGCTTCATCCGTATCAATCAATCAGGCTGAACAGAGATATTTTTGCATAGATTAAAAACATGAAATGAATATATCAATCAATCAGCATGAACACAGATATGTTAGCATAGATTAAAAACATACAATCAATATTCCTGTTAGTCTTTAAATAAGACTCAAATAATGTCCATTAATCTTGTGTAAAAAAGTGCTACGGTTTAACGGCTCGCCTCGGTACGCGAGGCTCGCCTGCAATGAGCGCCTGCGGCGCTCATTGCCAAAGTGCTACAATTTAACGGTCCTGCGGTGCTCATTGCTAAGTCATACGATTGCCAAAGTGCTACGTTTTAAGGTCTCGCCTCGCTGTGCGAGGCTCGCAAGAAGATGAGCGCCTGCGGCGCTCATCCCTAAGTCGTACACACCACGCAAACAGCGTGACGACGAATCGTAGTTGGACAATTATAATATGTGATGGTCAGATCACACAAAGATCCTGTACCAGCAGTAGCTCCACCACTGATTGCTATTTGGACCAGTCCAGTTCTTTAACAGTACAGGTGGTACAACCTGTGTGTAATATTTATTTGCAAAACAGGGCTTTTGTGTTGAGGCTTGATTATCACTGCCAAATTTGCTGGCCACCCCTAAAATGTCCCTTAAAAACTGGAAAAGGTTGGTCTATATACTAATTTCAAAAAAGGCATTGCCAAAGAGTTCTCTGATTATTGAACAATAGCACTCCTTTAACATGCCAGCAAGGTAATGGTTAAGATCCTACAAGCTCGACTCCAACAATATATGGACCAGAAACTACCAGATGTGCAAGCCGGGTTCCTCAGAAGAGGCACAAGAGATCAAAGTGCCAATGTCCACTGGATAATAGAGAAAGCAAGAGAGTTACAGAAAAAACATTTACCTCTGCTTCATAGACTATTCTAAAGCCTTTGACTGTGTGGATCACAACTACATTTTTAAAGAGATGGGAGTACCAGATCACCTCATCCGCCTACTGAGGAATTTGTATGTGGACCAAGAAGCCACGGTCAGAGACGAATATGGAACAACCTGCTGCTCAACGTTAAAAAGTCAAAGATCATGGCAAACCGCAATCTCTGTTCCTGGCAAATAGATGGGGAACAAGTGGAGGCAGTGACAGATTTTATTTTCTTGGGCTCCAAGATCTCTTCAGATGGTAACTGCAGCCATGAAATTAAAAGACTCTTGCTACTGGGGAGGAAAGCTATGGCAAGTCTGGATAAGCTATAAGAAAACAAAGATATATCTCTATCAACAAAGATCTGCACAGTTAAAACTATGGCATTCCTAGTAGCAACATATGGATGTGAGTGTTGGACCATAAAGAAGGCTGAGCGCTGTAGAACCGATGCCTTTGAATTGTGGTGTTGAGAAAACTGGTTAGAGTTCGTTGGACTGCCAGAAGATCCAATCAATCCATACTAAAGGAAATAAAGCCAAACTGGAAGGTATGATCATCAGGCCAAAACTCAAATATTTTTGTTATATCATGAAAATTCCCTAGAGATGTCTCTTATGCTGGGAAACATTGATGGCACACAACAAAGAAGACGGCAGAGACAGAGATGGATAGATGAGGTCATTGAAATAATGAACAAAAGCTTGATGGAGCTCAGAGGGACAGTGGCTGTCAGATGTGCCTGGCATACTGTGGTGCATAGGCTAATCGTGAGTATTACACTACTGAAAGACTAAACCACAAATAACAACTCTCCCTAAACACTGGCAAGTTTCCATCCTCTTTAAAACACACCATAATTACACCCATTATTAAGAAGCCCTCATCTGACCCAGCTTCTGCCTCCAACTATCGCCCTATCTTACTACTTCCACGGGCTTCTAAACTGCTTGAGTGGCTTGTTTACTATCGCATCACTCAATTTATTTCCTCCAATTCTCTTCTTGAACCCTTCCAATCTGGCGTCCGGGCTCAACACTCTACAGAGAAAGCCCACACAAAAGTCACCAATCACTTGCTAAACACCAAATCAAAGTATCATTTCTTTATTCTAATTCTCATGGATCTCTCTGCTGCCTTTGATACAGTTGACCACCCTCTTCTAATCCAAACTCTTAGCTCTTTTGGCAACCAGGACACAGCTCTTTCATGGTTCACATCCTATCTAGAAGATTGTACATTTAGTGTCTCCTTCTCTGGCACCTCTTCTTCACCTCTCCCTCTGTCTGTTGGCGTTCCCCAAGGTTCTGTCCTAGGCCCCCTCCCTTTCTCCATCTACACCTCCTCCCTTGGCATCCTTATAAAATCCTTTGGATTTCAGTATCATCTCTATGCAGATGACACTCAAATCTACCTCGCTGCACCAGATCTATCACCCTCTCTCTTAGCTCAAGTTTCCAACTGCCTCTCTAGCATATCCTCCTGGATGTATGCCCGTCAACTCAAACTTAACATGTCTAAGACTGAACTCATTATCTTTCCACCCTCTACTACAGCTTCCAATCCTCATATATCTCTCACTGTAGAAAATGCCATGATCACTCCCAGCTCCCTGGCCCGTTGTCTTGGGGTTCTACTTGGGGATACCGCCCTCTCTTTTATTTTTCACATTCAATCAATAACAAAATCTTGTCAGTTTCACCTAACCCCCCCCCCCCAAAAAAAATTCTCCAAAATTCGTCATTATCTTACAGAAGACACAGCTAAAATTCTAAAACACTCTCTCATCATATCTCGACTCGACTACTGCAGTTCACTCCTTGCTGGCCTCCCCATCTCTCGTCTGTCTCCCCTCCAATCCATAATGAACGCCTCCGCTATCTTCCATACCAAACTATCAGGGTCTGCAGCTCCTCTCTGTCAATTACTCCACCGGCTTCCCATAGCTTATATCTCTGCTCTTGTTTCAAAATACTCTCCCAACCGCCCCCTTCTTTCTGCTAATGACCTTCTTCTTTCCTCCTCTCTTATTACCTCCTCTCACTCCTGTCTTCAAGACTTTTCTCGTGCTGCCCCTACTATCTGGAAACTCCTTGCCCCGCTCCATTAGATTATATTCCAGCCTCAAAACCTTAAAAAAAATACCAAAAACACACCTGTTTAAACAATTCTATCATCTTCAGCCTTAAGATGTACAACTGCACACTCCACAGCCTAATAACACTTACACCCACAATCTACACTACAACACACAGACACCTCCACTTGACTAAACAAATTGCTTTCGCACTGCCATCTGGCATATGTCCCCCTCTTGTATCACACCTAAACCCTTAGTTTGTAAGTTTGCGAGTTTTCAATATTGTGTCCGTGCCTTGGAAATGAGCTCTATGTACATTTGATTCTAAGCTCAAAAATAGGGCCCTCCGTTCTTTGTCAGGTGTTAATTTTGTTTTTGCCATGTACTCAACCCCTGTACAGCGCTACGCAATATGTTGGTGCATAAATAAAGATAATAATAATAATAACAACAATAATATATATCGATAGATAGTGGCATAGCTCCTTCAGATGCAGATCACCAGGGCCCACAACAGGATAGGGGCCCCCATTTTCACTAGCTCCATTACTTATAGATACATAGATATTTACTAAAGCACATTCACTATTGTTTCACCAGCATTGTATTTCAAACGTATTACTATCTACATTGGCTTGAATGGGAAGATAATGAGAATTGTTTTACTTAACTCAGCAATACGATGAAGGATAAAGCTTAGCTCATCTGTTGATGTAACTTGCACATTTTTATTTTTACTACAAGCGACTTGCCCGTCAAAAAATGACGGCAATAGAATTGTAAGGCAGGCGTGGTGTTTGGTACACAAAGGAAGTATTTTTGTTGTGTGAGTACCTTCGGAGCTCATTGTGAGTCTCTTGGTTGGTGTATGTTTGGTTATGAGAGCTCCTTTGGCGCTCATTGCAATTTTTGCGCTGATGGGCTCAGGCCTCGCATTTTTTTTTTTGTGTATGTATTTTGTAATGTTAATTAATTAATTTGTAAAGTTATAAATGAATATACTTTACCTATTTATAATTAATATATGCAGGAAGCATTGTGCTGAAGAGCTAACAATCTGTTTCTATGTTCCTGCAGCATACAATGTAGGTTTGCACTGTTGTGGAGCTGAGGTGTAAGTGTCAGCAATGTGTGAAGTGTGTAGTGTAAATAGGCTGCGTGCGCGAGGGGAAACCGTTTGTTTAGCTGTGTACTTCCGCATTTTGTAATGGTAATGTTATTATTTGAGTGATTCTGGTGAAATGGCTGAGAGTGTGTATGTGTTAGGTGGGTGTTGAGCATTTAGCGTCCTTCCTAATGGTGTATTTATTGGGTCATACGGGTCTGTGTAAAAGGCGTATGTGCTTGGAGTTTTTTTGCGTGCCTAGGCGTCGTGTAGCCTCGTTTTCGTTTTTTTTTCGGCGGCAAAACAAAACAGGAGCTGTATGCTGTGGACTGCTTGTGAAGAAACCGCCAACCCACTTCAGTATCTCTCCCACGAATACCAAGTGAATCAGCATGGTGTGTTGCAGTACATGAGGTCACGGAGAGTCGGACATGACTGAACGATGCAAGTCAGTAGCATAAATTCATTTTTAGGCAAAATCTCAATTTTACTGACTCATCTTTTATTTAGGAACCACTATTTTATCTTTACCAATTCCTGCTAGCTTGGAGCTTGCGAGCATGTGCTTATGTTATGTTCAATAGAGCGTTGGTTGGAGAGGAGGGAACTGTGAGAGGTGAGGGAGCTTTGCTATCTCGGCAGAGCTTAGAGTATTTGATACCTTCCCTCGCACATGCTAAGATGCAATGTAAACCCTGCTCCTGCAGAAATGTAAATGCAACTCTGATTCATAACTTCTCTGGATGCATTAAAATTCACGTTAAGTGATGTCCTACATAAAGAATGATAAAGAGTACCTGGAAGGACATATTGCCATGAAAGAATCAGAAGCTTTTTTGTTAATTTATGCAATTAGGAGATTTGATACAAGATTATTATTATTATTTTTTTTCTAGCCTTCTGCAGTACATTACTCTTAACATAATTTCTCTTGGAACTAATTTGACACATTATTTGTATTTATGACTACAGTGTAGAAGTGCATATTTTTGAACATGTCATTTATTATTACAAAAATTGTAGCAAAATAATGTAACTGTGAGAAAACTGATAAAAGAAAAGCTGTAGATGAAAATGTTTTCTCTTTCCCAAAGTTTGTTGTGAGATTTTCCAACCAATTTGCTGTGTTTGCTTTGCTAGTTGTGCATGCAAAAGAATGGAAATAATTATGTTTAAATGCATGTTCCCTTATTACAATTTATATTGTATCATTTTAATGAAAGTTTCCTAAACTACAGATCATTATATGCGGGTATTTTAGTGTAGGCCTAGGGCAGCACATTTTCAGGAGGCAGCAGGCTGCCTGAAGTTGCCAATGCAATGTCATAGAATATGCACTGAAATGCCTATATACAGAGAATATTCTGTCTAAGTGCACCTGGCACTTTCTGACTCACTGTATACTTGCACAGACAAATACACTTGTATAATCTCCTATGTTGGTGTGTGGTGAACCTATGATTGGGTTATTGCAAGAGATAAGTAGTATTAACTGGGTAGTTCAGAGGAGCACAAATTTGATTGGGCCTAGGGCAGTATAACACCTAAAGGGACTCTGTTGTCCCAAAATATGATGATCTTACTGTTGGAGTAACCAAGGAGACATGGTAGTAGCAATCACTGTAGCAATGTCTCTATACGTTTCATTCACTGTATGGCTTCTTCAGGAGATGCTTCTAACTGGATGGATTGAAGTATTACCTAAGTATTGTGGTATCATTCCTTTGCACAAAATATTTTTTAATATGATTCTACATACTGACACATGACAATATGACTACTAATCCACTAATATAAAATGTATTATACTAAAATATAACTTTTATCAGTGTGCACATACAATTCATATGATATCATAAACATCTAAAAATCTTTAGTCTCTGCATGTTACTTATTATTCTTAAAGAGCTCGAACAACTGGCTATATGTTTTGTTATCTATTTTTGTCTAAAGTGAATCAATCCTGGGAAATGTGTGTGTGTGTATACAGTGGATATAAAAAGTCTACACACCCCTGTTAAAATGTCAGGTTACTGTGCTGTAAAAAAATAAGACAAAGATAAATAATTTCAGAACTTTTATTTTCTCCACCTTTAATGTGACCTATAAACTTTACAATTCAATTTAAAAAAACTGAAATATTTTAGGTGGAAGGAAGAAAAATAAAAAATAAAAATAATGTGGTTACATAAGTCTGCACACCCTCTTATAACTGGGAATGTAGCTGTGTTCAGAATTAAGCAATCACATTCCAAATCATGTTAGCATACACCTGCCATCATTTAAAGTGCCTCTGATGAACCCCAAATAAAGTTCAGCTGCTCTAGATGGTCTTTCCTGAAATGTTCTTAGTCGCATCCCACAGCAAAAGCCATGGTCCACAGAGAGCTTCCAAAGCATCAGAGGGATCTCATTGTTAAAAGGTATCAGTCAGGAGAAGGGTACAAAAAAATTTAGAATTAGATATACCATGGAACACAGTGAAGACAGTCATCATCAAGTGGAGAAAATATGGCACAACAGTGACATTACCAAGAACTGGAGCTCCCTCCAAAATGTATGCAAAGACGAGAAGAAAACTGGTCTGGGAGGCTACCAAGAGACCTACAGCAACATTAAAGGAGCTGCAGGAATATCTGGCAAGTACTGGCTGTGTGGTACATGTGACAACAATCTCCAGTATTCTTCATATGTCTGGGCTATGGGGTAGAGTGGCAGGACAAAAGCCTTTTCTTATGAAGAAAAACATCCAAGCCAGGCTATATTTTGCAAAAACACATCTGAAGTCTCCCAAAAGCATGTGGGAAAAGGTGTTATGGTCTGATGAAACCAAGGTTGAACTTTTTGGCCATAATTCCAAAAGATATGTTTGGCGCAAAAACAACACTGCACATCACCAAAAGAACACCATACCCAAAGTGAATCATGGTGGTGGCAGCATCATGCTTTGGGGCTGTTTTTCTTCAGCTGGAACTGGGGCCTTAGTTAAGATAGAGGGAATTATGAACAGTTCCAAATACCAGTCAATATTGGCACAACACCTTGAGGCTTCTGCTAGAAAGCTGAACATTAAGAGGAACTGCATCTTTCAGCATGACAACGACCCAAAGCATACATCCAAATCAACAAAGGAATGGCTTCCCTAGAAGAAGATTAAAGTTTTGGAATGGCCCAGCTAGAGCCCAGACCTGAATCCTATTGAAAATCTGTGTGGTGATCTAAAGAGGGCTATGCACAGGAGATGCCCTCGCAATCTGACAGATTTGGAGTGTGTTTGCAAAGAAGAGTGGGCAAATCTTGCCAAGTCAAAATGTGCCATGCTGATAGACTCATACCCAAAAAGACTGAGTGCTGTAATAAAATCAAAAGGTGCTTCAACAAAGTATTATTTTAAAGGTGTGCATACTTATGCAACCATATTAATTTTATTTTTATATTTTTTCTTCACTCTACCTAAAAGATTTCAGTTTGTTTTTCAATTGAGTGGTGTGTAGACTTTTTATATCCAATATATATATATATATATATATATATATATATATATATATATATATATATACTAAATAAATAGTACATTTATGTTCACATTTGAAAAACTTGTTTCATGCCCAGAATTCCAGGAAATACAGTTATTACACTGCATTCTGGGAACCTTGGCAGGGACATGGAAATTTGCCCACAAAAGCTTCGCTCTTGCAATCCATAACCATATTAAACATGACTTCCCTTAAGCATATGCCCGCTGTATCAAACAGCTTTGAGTAAAGCTATGGTTGGATTATATTTGCAAATGACCTGTTCATGCATGGAAATTACTGTTTGCTTTTTCATCACTGTAGTGTCCAAAATAAAGACTTGCAATGTTATCTAGCAGTTAGACCACTCTCCCATCCATATCAAGCAGTCCTTTTAAATACACCCACGGATCACTAACTTTACATGCAAAATAATTATAATGTTTGAAATGCATGATACAATTATTTGACTTTTGTGTGTCCTAAATCTAAATTAATATTTTTTTTATAGTGCACATTGAAGTATAATCTTTTTTGGGTTTTATAATCCCTTTTCGGATGGTTTTGATAGCTCAGGCACCTTTCTTGTAGCCATCCTTTGAAGCTGGCCTGATTCTGTGGCCGGCAGCTCGAGTGACGTGGCTGGCAGGAGAGGCTGCCTCACTTTGCATAACAAGCAGTCAGCCCGTCTTGTATGGAATAAGTAAAGTCTCCCACACTGTACATAAAAGCAGTGCTCAGGATATATTACACCTCTCAGCATTGTGCCGGCCAACCTGGAAATCAAGAGCCTGAAGAGAGAGCGCGGGGAGAACAGATGCCATTATTACAAGCTTAGCAATTACAGGGGGATCTCAATGTTATGCTCTGAAAATATAAACAATTAACTGTTGCCTGTACAGTCCATGTTTGACATCACTTTTAAGAAATGATAAAAGAAGCTGTGATGGTTTGGTCACTAATTGGCCCATTTTTTTCTGTTCTGGTGCCAGAAAAGAATTAGTTTTATTTTTTGGTTGATGGACAAAAAAGCTGAAATTATCCATTCAAGCATCTTTCTTCCAATATATATTTAAATTGTTTGAACATTTCAGTACAAACATACACAATAATTTAGTACAAGGGGGCTGCTTTATTCAACCCTGCTGCACATTCTCACTTACTGAAGTGTATATGTATATATATATATATATATATATATATATATATATATATATATATATATAAAATGCAGACGCTTCCTGCTCGTCCTCCTTGCATGCTGCCTGCGCTCTCTCCTTTGGTCTGTCCTTCTGCCTCTCTGTGAGTGCACCTTTCTTCCTTTATCTTTCCCCTTACTTTCCTCTCTTCCATTTTGTCTCTGTTTCTCTCCATTGCCTCCCACTGCCCCTTATTTTCCTTCTCTCTGTCTTCCCTCCTCCTCCACTGTTTCTTTCTTCCCCTTTTACGGCTGATTCTGGTTTCGGCCCCATCTGCTGTTACTCACAATCAATAAGCCCCTTTTCAGTCCCCAATATTATGTATTGGTATGGCAGTAAATATCAAGGATAAACAATTATAGGTGTTTACACTTGTGAGCTTTGATATTTAGTTAGATCACAATATACAGTCTACCTGGTGTCTATTACAATCTCTTTTGGATGATTGGATAACAATTAGTCTTCACACACTTAATATTTGGTTGGATCAATACAGAGATCAATAAGCAGTGTATATAAACTTAGCAAATGAGGATTAACAATTTATTTTAATACAATCTATATTTGCTTGTTAGATACGTTTTTTTTGCTGCCACTTTGCGTGGATACTGTCTGCCAACATTGTCAGTCACCGTTGGATAATTTTATCTTATGTCCTAATATCGATCCTCAAGCACTTATGCTTGAATGCCTCTTCAGTCTCTTGTCACACCAAAGACCATTTAAGATGCTCTGTCCATTATCTAGAAGCTGTGTCACTTTGTCACAACTTCAATACATGTAGCTGTAACTTTAGTGGATGCAGAATCCTTCACGTCTGTTCTGGGTACCACACACGCCAAATCCATATGCCCCTTACTTCCGCAAACCAATTAACAATTAACCCTCAATGTCATTCTTTTCCTTCGTCATCTTGCCCAACATCCATCACATCATCTCAAAGCTTACCTCATCCCGGGCCTCCTTCTTGGATTTCACACAGGGGTATTAGCATTGCCCCATGTTTCCTATAGTATGTGCGATAATCTACAATCCACAATACAAGAACCTAGGGTAGTAAGGGAACTCCTTGCCAACAAGGTCAAGAAGGGATATGTATTGAGACGCCTTTTCCAGTATGGGGCATCAACCCACTGGGAATAGCTACCAGAACATATTAATTGAAGAATAGCTTTGTCGTTAATCTGTCTGTCCCACACCATCTCCCCAAACCAAGTATCTATTCACTAATACTGGCTCAAGACTTCACTCTCCAATGGTTAATAATGCCATCACAACCATTCTTCAGATGGGTCCAAGTTTCTGGCTTTCAGACATTCCGGAAGCTTTCAAGCAACTTCCCATGCATCTATGGCACCTACACGGGGTAAGGTCGCATGGACTCCATTATTTCGCTTGTAGACTCCAGGAGCAGACCTAAAATATTTGACAGCTTTGCTGAGGCGCACAGCTGGATATTCCTTAATCAACTGTGTTGTCCTAGCATCATACATTACCTCAATGATTTTCTCTTCATCCAGCTACCTCAAGCCACCTGTTGCAGTCTCAACAAAGCTACACCTCTATTTGATGACGTACGCATCCCATATGTAGCCGAGAATAACCTTCCTACAAACTCAAATTCTTAGGAATCATTCTAGATACCTCCAATATGGAGTCCAGACTCCCTCTCAACAAACTCCATGGCTTCACAACTACATGAGGACCATCTCTATTCCTAAAACCTGACGTCATGAATGACCGCCAGCGACTTTTAGGTCCCCTTAATTAGGTGACTAAGATTATCCTGCAAGGCAATATTCTTCATGAACCTAACAACCCTCACAAGAATTCTAACATATACTCTAAGCAACTAATCCATCCAAAACTTAGCCCTTTGGTAGTCTATCCTTGACTCCTGGACTAGAAGAATCTTCTTCTGTGTTCATCATTTCCCAGATCCAGTCTAGATACCTTGCAAAACAGGATATTACCTATTCTTCTGATTTCTTTACTCTTTGCTTGCAGTCCACTAAAACTGTCCCTCAGTCGTGTTCAACTCTGCGTGACCTCATGGACCACAACACACCATGCTGATCCCCTTGGTATTCATGGCAGAGAAACTGGAGTGGGTTACAAGTTCCTTCCCCAGTAGACCACAGCATACAGCTTCTGGTATTCTTAGGTGGTCTCCCATACAAGTACTAACCAGCAATGTGTGCAGTGTGTAGTGTAAATAAGCTGTGTGCGCGAGGGGAAACTGTTTGTTTAGTTGTGTATTTCCGCATTTTGTAATGTTAATGCTATTAGTTTGCAGTTATTGTTGTATAATGGCGGGTGTGTATGTGTTAGCGTACGTACGTGTCGTACGGGTCTGTGTAAAATGCATATGTGCTTGGTGGTATTTTGCGTGCTTAGGGGTCGTGTAGCCTCGTTTTGGTTTTTTCCGGCGGCCAATTTTTCTCTCCCTTAGCGGAGTGGTGAAAATTGTTAAATTCTATTTAATTTGGAGTGTTACCTCATTCCCAGACGTCCTGGCTGTCCCCCCCCCCCCCCCTTGCTATATGTGTATTTTTTTATTTTTTTTATTTTGTATTTAGTGTGTTTTTTTGTGTTTTTCGCTGTGTGTCTTGCTGCCGTTAAGTTCGTAGTTTTTGCGGCTCGTATTGTTGTGGAGCATTTAGCATTCTTCCTAATAGTGTACTGAGTAGGTTGTACAGGTCTGTGTAAAAGGCGTATGTGCTTGGCGGTGTTTTGCGTGCTTAGGGGTCTTGTAGCTTCGTTTTTTTTTTTTTTCGCTGTCATTTTTTTCTCTCGCTTAGGGGATTTGCAAGTTGCGAAAATCTCCACCAGTGCAGTGAGTGCCTTTGGCGCTCCCTGCCTGAGTCATACAGGGTCATAGGGATGGGCGCCTATGGTGCTCATCTCCACTGGGTGCAAGGAGGGCCTTTGGTGCTCTTTGCCTGGCCGCAACCGCGGTCCTCGATTTGCGACGGCAACTGTGGCCCTTGGTTTGCGTTACCAACGTTTTTTGGCAAGCCCGCGCTGCTGAGAGCTATATATGTGACTAGCGACTTGCCCGTCAAAAATGACAGGGCAATACAATTTTTTATATATACTTACATCCGCACTCCCGGACATCCCCGACGATAATGAGGCTCTCCGATACTTTTCCGGAATGAAAATAAGCAATGGCGCCTTCTGATTAGTTGAAAACGCTGTCTATCAAATTCACCCAATCAGGAGGCGCCAATGTGTGAACCAATCACAAAGGGATACACCCTAAAATCCCACTCTGATTGGATAACGCACCTGTCAATCTTTATTTAAACCAATCACAAGGCGCAGATGCCTTCAGCCAATCACAATGGAATACACCTCCACAGGGTGATTGGTTGGAGCCTCTGCACATTCTGATTGGTTGCACTGACAATAGCCAATCACAATGGAATACACCCTCACGTACTGATTGGTGAAGGATTTGCGCATTCTCATTGGCTAATATCAATCAATATTACAGCCAATGGGAAGGCGCAGATGTCTTCACCAATCACTACGTGGGGGTATATTCCATTGTGATTGGCTGATGGCAATAAAGCCTTAGGATTGGTTCAAATAAAGATTGACAGGTGTGTTATCCAATCAGCGTTGTATTTTGGGGTGTATACTTTTTTCATTGGTTCACAATTGGTGTCTTCTCATTGGCTGAATTTGATAGACAGCCTTTTCAGCCAATCAGAAGCCGCCATTGCCAATTTTATTCTGGAACACTCCATAGGAAGGTCATTAGCGTCGGAGACATCCGTGTGTCGCGCTTTTTTTTTCCGGAGCAGAACACCAGGAGGCCGGAGACATTGCGGAAAGGTAAGTATAATGTACATTGTGTTTATTTCACTTTGTTTTATGTTCACTAATGTAATGTTTTTTTTTACAGGAGCAGCGATGGACAAGACGCAAAGATGGAGGACATGACATGCTGGGACGTGACATGCTGGAACGGGACATGCTGGAAAGGTGAGTATAATATTTAGAATATTAGGAATGTTTAGAATGTTTAGTTATTTCATGTAAACGTGTTGTATTAATTTTTTAAATCTTTTTTACTGTAGGTTGCTGATCTGAAGAAACATCTCAAGGGTAAGTGGTCTTAATTATTTTATTGTAGCTTAGAATTAGGGTTGCTATATATAGAGATAGCATGTATTGTATATTAGATAAGAAGATAGGGGGATGTATTATTAGATAGTATTGTATATTAGATAGTGGGTGTATATTACATTATATAGTAGGATGTATATTACATAGTGGGATGTATATTAGATAGTGGCATGTATATTAGATAGTGGTATGTATATTAGATAGGGGTGTATTGTATTTAATTGTATTTAATTGTATTGTATTATATTTAATTGGATTGGATTGGATTTTATTTAATTGGATTGGATGGATGTATTATATGTATGTATTATATGTATTATATGTATGTATTGTATTGTATGTATTATAGGTATTTCCTTTTCAGGTGTGTAATTTTTTTTAAAAAATGTATTTTTTTATTTTCTGTAATGTTCCTTTTTTTATTTTTTGTGACTTAGGTTTTTTTTTTGTTCTGTAATGTACATTTTTTTATTTTTGGTGATTTTATTTTTTCTTATTTTATGTAATGTAGATTTCTGCTTTTTGATCAATTTAGTTACTTGAGGCACACAGTACACTCACATTGTGTGACAAACAGCATTTCAACACTTTCTTTTATTGACCGTCATTTTTTGACGGGCAAGTCGCTAGTATATATATATATATATCCTTTGATTGATTTACTACCAGTGAAATTAAATTTTGCCGTAACAGCAGCAGACATTTGTTTTTTGTTGTAATTACATAAATAATACAGTTTCTAGTTTATTATCTGTTATATACATGATGCTACTGTGGTGCTATAAAATTACTATTTGAATTTTGGCCATTAAAATTCCTGCGGGGGAAGAAGTTTTTGGTTGCACAGAAAGCTTATATTTACACAATGAGAATGTGGCAGCTAAAACTGTCACTGCTTTCAACATGACGGGAAAGTTTATTAGTGAACAAGGAGACAAAAAAACTTTGGAGGAACATTAGAAACTGGATTCAGATAATATCTCTGCTCAGCTCTGTTGAATAGCCAAGTGATAACAGAACCCAATAGATGACTAAGCCCAGTTAGGATAATTCATCAAGTCAAGATAGACAAGGCAGCTAAATATTTGATTTTCTCCAAAAATGATCTCAATTCTGAGTATGAGTTGCCGATATTTTCACCATGAAAAACAAACATCCTTGATGAAGTGACTAAATCACAATTACAAATTTCAGCTTCAAATCTGAGTCATATTAGGTTGAATGCCAATTAACATAATGTGTCAGCAAAAAAAAAATAGGTATGACAATTAGCACATAGATATGTGAGTTTTCAAAGCAACAAGAGGCAACTAACAGTTCCCCCCCCAAAAAAAACAATTCAAGGGGTTACATTATTATTATTATTATTATTATTATTATTATTATTATTATTATTAATAACCTTTATTTGTAATGCACCCACATACAGCCCTATTAAATTTCAAAGCAAGTAAATCCAACTTGAAGCTCGCAACAGCTGCAGGCTTGAAATTTTGCCGAGGTACTGTGCTTGTAAATTAGAACGGGCTGCGAGTTACGAGCTTGAGATGCAAACCCGTAAACCATTTCTCAACCGTTGGATTTGCAGGATTTGTAGGTGATCAATTAAGCAAACCCGTAGTTACGAGTTTAGATGGAGCCAATGGAAACAGAGATCATCATCATAGCGTCACTGAAAAATGGATGTTGGATTTCAAAGTTTTACGGTGATCAGTTACGAGTTACAATCGGACCCGCATTCCAGACATAATGGAATATTAATAAAACCGCAAATATGATATTCTACTATCGACTTGCCCGTCAAAAATTATGGGGCAATAACATTTTAAGGCAGGTAATGCTGTTTGCCACATACAGTAAGTGTTTTGGTCATCTGAGATCCTTCGGCGCTCATTGCGAGCCTCTTGGTTGGTGTATTTTTTGTTATTAGAGGCGCTTTTGCTGTCATTGTAAGGTCCGCGCTGATCTCCTTTTTGCGCTTATTGCAAGGCTGTCCTCTGGTGTAGTTTGTGTCCTATGAGCACCATTGGCGCTCCTTGTGAGGCGCGCGGTGATGGGCTTTGCCGTTTATTGCGATAGTGTTTTTTTTTTTTTTCTGTATATGTATTTTTTCATGATAATTAATTAATTAATTAAATCATAAATTATCATACTTTACCTAGTTGTAATTAATATATGCAGCAAGGAATCTGCTGAAGAGCTAACAATCTGTTTTGATGTTCCTGCAGCATATAATGTAGATTTGCACTGTTATGGAGCTGAGGTTTAAGTGTCAGCAATGTGTGCAGTGTGTAGTGTAAATAGGCTGCGTGCATGAGGGGAAGCCGTTAGGGTAGCTGTGTACTTCCGCATTCTGTAAATTAGTGTTGTAAAATGGCTGCGATTGTGTATGTGGTACGCGGGTGTGTATGATTTAGCGTCCTTGCTAATAGTGTATCTTGTACCTCGTACAGCTTTTTGTAAAAGTCGTATGTGCTTTGCAGTGTTTTGTGGCTTTAAGGGTCGTGTAGCCTTGATTTCGTTTTTTTTGGCAGCCATTTTTTCTCCTGCTTAGGGGATTTTCGAGTGTGTAAACTTGGTAAATTGAACTTAAAATCAGGTGTAACCTCACTTCCAGACGTCCTGGCTGTCCCCCCTTGCTGTGGGTAAGGTTTTTATTTCATTTCTGTGTGTATTTAGTCTTTTTTTAATGTTTTCCACTGTGAACGGTTCGGCTGTTAAGGTCGTATTTTTGCAAGTCCTTAATGGCTTTTTTTTCTAAGTCCGGCTGTTCATATTTTTTTTGTGTAAGTCCATATTTAGTCATTGCGTGTTAGAGGTTTTTTTGTTTTCAAAGTCCCGCTTCTGTGGCCTTTTTTAACAGCTTGTGAGGCGACGTAAAGCCTCCAGCTCCGCAAATGCGGCCCCAAGCTTTGCAGCTCATTGCAGCAGACGTGGGAGCCTCCACTACTGCAAATGCCAACCCTCACTTTGCAATGGTCCGCATTTGTGGCCCGAACTGTGTCCCTCGCTTTGCAAGGGTCGCAGTTCTTGCAAGCTCGCGAGCGTGACAGCGTTTCGTATTTTGACAACTATTATATGTGATTACATGCTAGTTCCATTATATATATTAACACATTTATTGCCGGGATCCATATAACACAAATATTTTACTTGAAATAAAGTATTTTTCTGGGTCGATTTGCGGGCTTGAGAATGTTGTGATATTCACTTTCACTTTTAATATTAGTACAGTAGTGTTTTGATATTTGCAATTAAAGTGCTACGGATTGGACTTTACCCCCCTTGAGAGTCCTCTCCAGCACTCGTTGGGCTTTGGGTTAAATATGCGTGTTACGGGCTTGCTCGCAAGTTACTTTGTTGCAATTTAAAAGCACGATTGGAATTGCAGCGGGCACGGGCTTGAGAACTTGCTCATCCCGTAAGCTTTTTTCGCAGTTAACCTGCACATCAGCAGTGGCCTGCTTTACTGAGCTAATTTAATAGCCGTAAGTCTTACTTTCTACAATACGAGCCATGGGTTTTCAAGTAGAGCTAATTTAATAGGGCTGATATTCTGTAGCGCTAAACAGGGTAGATACAATCTAAAAAAATCTTAACAAATTACAAAATAATGGGTCCTATTATTGAGTTTAAAGTCAAGCATACAGAATGCTTGCTCTAAAGCACCCAACAAGATTGAAAACTCTCAAACTTGCAGTCTAAAGGGTATGGGTAAGGTATAGAAAGGTGAGGTACAATATATTGCATAAATTACAGCTGAAGATGATAGGCTTCTTTAAGTAGATGGGTTTTTAGTGAGGTTTTAAAGGATTTGAGACAGGAAGATAGTCTAGTGGAGTGAGGCAAGGAGTTCCACTGAATAGAGGCAGCATGCAAAAAGTCCTGAAGACGGGAGTGAGAGGAGGTGACAAGAGAGGAGGAAAGTCATTGGCAGAGCGAAGAGGACAGCTGGGAGAGTGTTTAGAGACAAGAGCAGAGATATAAGAGGGGGCATTATTATTGAGGGCTTTATATGTTAGGGTCAGAATTTAAAATGTTATTCTAGAGGCTATGGGAAGCCAGTGGAGTTAGACAGAGAGGCGCTGCAGACACTGAGCGTTGAGTACGGTAGATGAGTCTCACAGAGGCATTCATTATTGACTGAAGTGGAGAGTGCCCCAATATAACAAGCCTGAGAGGGTGTGATTATGGCATTGTCAAAGGTGAGAGATATGTGAGAAGTGGAAGCTGTGGAAGTTTGAGTTGATGGGCAGACATCCAAGAGGATATGCTAGAGAGGCATTTGGCAACATGAGTTAGAAGAGAGGGGTAAATTTGGCTTTCATCAGAATACAGATGGTATTGAAATCCAAAAGAGTCTTAGGGTACCAAGCGAGGAAGTGTAGCTTGAGAAAAGGAGGGGACAGAACGTTGAGGTGTGCCAACAGTCAGAGGGCGAGGCGTTGAAGAGGAACCAGAAAAGGACACACTAAATGTTCGATTTTCTAGATATGATGTGAATCAAGAAAGGGCAGTGTCATGGATGTCAAGAGAGTGGAGAATTTTGATAAGAAGAGGATGGTCAACTGTGTCAAAGGCAGCGGAGAGATCCAGGAGAATAAGAATAGAGAAATAGCCCTTTGACTTGATTAATCAGGGACTGATGTAGCCCTCCGAAATGTTGTGTACTTTTGGGGGTTTTTGATACAAAAAAGGGGATTAATATTCTCCTTATAAAAAAGTGTTTGATTAACTGCCACCCTACAGTGGCTGATGCTTAGCACAGGTGGTGGGATCTCAAAGGAGTTGTAACATTCTTGCATTGAACCTGTAGTGGAAGTTGACTTCAGTTGAAACAGAAATGCAAAGAGGACAGATAGTCAGAGCTCAGGTTCAGCGGTCAGAAAAAATTCCAAATTATTTAATGTTTAAAGGGTAATAATGACAGCACATGCCAAACATGGACAAAGCAGCACTCATCAAGTCTCACTAAAAACTGTACTTTGTGAGTTTCACAAAGCTGGAATTGATGGCATACATGTACAAACATATGCATATGTATATATATGGTTATGCCGTATTCATGCTAAAAGGCGCATAACCAGAGGAGCACAAAAAGGAACACATGGACCCCAAGGTAATGAAAAAAATAAAATGGCCTGATGAGTCAGCTTATTTCCTATATTGAGATGGGTTTACATTTGGGAAATACAAAGCCTGTCTTCAACCCACAGTGTCTGTTATCAACCCTTAAACATGGTGGGGGATCCATTATAGATGGGTTACCATATCATATGAGTCATTAGGTCAGATAATTGCATTGCATGGTCTTCTAATGGAAGAGTATGAGGCCAGTTTACATTGGTCAAACACTTTTCCATCATGACAATCCCAAATTCCAGGATGATCATGGCCCAATTAACACTGCTAAACAAGTGATAGCATTCCAAGAAGGATTTAAGCTGATCTGAAGCTAAAGAGTAGTCCTACTCCTTATTAGCTCTCCAATGTTTAGTTTACTGTTATGTCCCTATTGTTTCTAACCTAAGTAAGAGAATGTGTATTAGAATGTGTATTATGTGTATGAGAATGTGTATTTTTTGGGGGTTTATTTAACATCAAAAATATTATAAATGGGGGGGGGGGGGTGTCCTGAAACTGAAGGGAGCAAACGTGTCGTGCTGCAGCTCTGGGACCCTGATATTATAAACGGGGTTTAAAGATTTAATTTTCGGGGGGTTTACCCTTACACAGCTAATGTAACACACCCCAAGAAGTGGAGAACACCTAAATGATACCCTGATTCTCCTCTGGAGCTAGAAATTGGCAGCACAGGGTCCAGGCCCTCTCCATCAGACCTCTCGAAACACAACCTCTCGGCTCACTACAACCCCCCCTGTGCTGGGGGAACAGCAAGGTAGCTGCCCAACAATGCATCAACGCAAGGCATAAACCCGGCAATTGGAGCCCCACAGTGAGCAAAGATCCACAGCGATCCGGCAGTCCCTGGATCCAGGTACCGATAAGGCACTAACCCTAGATACCCCGGGCGTCAGAATCATCCCCCCCTCCCCCGTGGTGGCAACACCTGGAGGACCAAAAGCCGTAACTGCCATCTTGTGACTGGGGGGGAAAGTACAAGACTCCACGCCGCCATCTTAGCTTCCCCTCAGCAAAATTTCCTGCCAAAACAACAGCGACCATCTTGGGTCTACCTGAGAAGCAAGGAGATCACATTACAGCAATGCACACAGGGAACCCCACAATCACTCCAGCAACTCACAGCATAAGTAGAGGAATGGCTGGGAGCAGACCACACGATCCCCCATAAAAGGCTGAGACAGGCGTGCTTGCCTGGAGCTCACAGGAGGGAAGCTGGTAACAACCTCCTAGGCAATCAAAATACCCTTTAGGGCACACTAAATTAATAAGGAGACTCACTTTAAACCGATTGATAATACTATTAAAGGCGAGATAGTTCCTGAGAAACTAAGATGATATTGGAAAGTTATTATTGGTAAATGCTGATATTGATAGCAGACTGCCACCCTGTGGCCATTGGAGGTATTTGATAGTCTCAACTTGAAAATTAACCACAGTGGAGGTGTACACCCAAGCATTGTGCCAAGAGCATTATAAGACATTAAGTGTAAGCCAACACATTAACTTTTATGGATTAGCAATCTTCAGGTAGCTGGCAGGTATAAGATGGGACCACAGCTACTATTTACTTGTCCACCATAGACTGCAACCTTTCTTGAATATAGAGAAATGTTATTTGCTGGACTGTTATGCAGTATCAACCACAGTGGAGACATATAAGCGTGTATACACGCCTGGCAGGTCAAATGATGAAGATCACAGCCCAGATATGGCGGTTTATTCCTGCAAACGAGGCTCACTAAGTAGTAATCCCCACACTGGCCACAATGATCGACCTATTAGGCCCTCGGATGCGGTGAACAGATAAGCTTAAACTGGAGGGAACTCCCACCTAAGACCACTTGATATTATTGAAACATTTCTGAGAACTTAAATCTCTAGCTCACATTTCTAAAATTACTGTCTTTCTAATCTGGACATAAAGATGCGTAAATCAAAATGAAATCTGCCCTCAAGGAGTATTTAGGAACATTTTAATGCACAACAACAAATCCAAGCCTCCCCGCATACTTTCATAATGTTTGTTTCAGAAGGCTCAGATATAGAAGAGGATACTTCCCATACAAAACAGCCTACACAATTGTCGGACATTTCTTTATCAGATTTTAATAACCTACTTAGATCTCATTTCGACAAGGCTGTTAAAGAAATCAGGCAGGATTTACAAGATCTTCGGCATCGCACCCATTTACTAGAAACAGTAACTGATCAGATTGTGGTTACCCAACAGAAAGACCGCTTGGATATAACCCAGAACTGTGCCCTTATTACTGCATTAGAAAATACATTTGAAGCCCTGGAAAACAGGTCCAGACGCAATAATATAAGATTCAGAGGGATACCAAAATCAGTGGGAGATCTGAAAATATACTTGAATGCGATTATTCACAATATGCTACCACACTTCCCTCAAGACTCCTGGGAGATTGAAAGGGCGCATAGGGCCCTGGGGGATCCCAATTCATCTGAGCAACCAAAAGATGTCATAGCTCGATTTCTCCGTCAGGGGACAAGAGACTTGATTCTTGCAACATCTCGAAAGGCACAGTCCATTGCTGGCCCTGATGGCACCCAGATACAGATATTTGCTGGCCTGGCTCCCTCCACTTTCCTAAAACGAAAGCAAAAAAAACGGCCTTGTTAATCTTGATCAAAAATGGTATTAGGTACAGGTGGGGGTTCCCCTTCAGCCTATCATTCCAAGTGGGGGCGACTAGTTCTTTCAGATTTAAATCTCATACCCAAAGAGGACACTCTTGAAATTCCTCAAGGAACAAGATTGCCTCCTAGACCAGCAAGACAATGGACAGAAGTCCAACAGTCCAGGCGTTAAAGCAAACAACAGGATCAAATTTTAGAATCCACTACTTCGTCTCCAGGATCCTCAGCAAAGATTTAAAATGGACAGACATTATGGGACTATGGAGAGGATATGGCAAATTGGAATGTCCAAGTAGTGGTTTGAAAGGTCACTACAGGGTAGGGGACTGGAGCTTACTAGTGCAATGGATCTGTTGGACAAACTTGATAGCATGACCACACCTTTTATAACTCATGGACACAACCTTGAACTTACAGGATGGTAACTGAGAACTTATAGCTAAAGGGACAAGATGCCATGGTTAAAAATGTCTGTAACATCAAACTGTGAATAGATCATTGAGACCACTCCGACAGGGTACTTTGTAACCTACACAGCATACTATAACGCTATATGATGTTTGTATTATAGTTCAGAGATCAAGAGACATGAGTAATTGAACTAAGTGATCACTGGGTCCAATGGTTAGAGAATCTTCACATGGGTTTATAGATAAAGGACTAAATGTGGGTCAGGTCCTTGGATGTAGGCTCTAAGATGGGATATTATTTGGTAGACCTTACAGAAAACACATTTCACGCATAAGAGACTTCCCAAATTTTTACATAATGCATACCCGTTTTTTGTCGCTACCACCCAACCTACTAAAAAAGCGGGAGTAGCTATTTTGCTACATAAAAATCTTCCATTTATCATTGAGCATAGGAAAATAGATTCAGGAGGCAATTTTGTGGTGTTGACTGATGGGTACAAAACTATCTCTGATATCATTTTACTTGCAGACTATTGCCCCACATAAATCATTTATAAATCTTCTTAAATACCTAAAGTCAGCGGATCTGGGGAGGATTGTGCTGGGGGGAGATCTTAATCTGGTTCTAGATCCTAATCTAGATAGATCAGGCCAGGATGGATGTGGCAAATACTCAAACAAATTGAGGCAGATTAACGAATTACTTAATGACCTGCACCTTTTAGACGCATGGAGGTTCCTGCACCAGGGTGAGAGGGGGTACACCTTTTATTTGTCAGTACATGGCACGTATTTCCGAATAGACACCATCTTGATAGACTCATAATTTTCAGGTAGTGTAGATAAGGCAGAGATCCATGCTTGCCCGTGGTCTTACCACTCCCAGGTTAGTGTTTCTGTAGATATGGGCCAGAAAAGCAAAGCTCCCTATAGCTGGAGACTTAATGAAATTTTTTTGTCAAACCCAACTGTGGGACGACAAATAGCTGATGACCTTGAGCTATTTTTCTTGACCAATATCACCCCGGAGTCAGACATGGGTTGGACCTGGGTGGCTCATAAGGCCTTTATAAGGGGCTCTCTTATAAAAATTGCAAGTGGACTGAAAGGCAGTCCAAGTTGAGGGAGGAATCCCTGCAAAAGGAATTGGGTGATCTAGTAAAATTGAATCAGCAAAATCCTTCCAAGCGTCTACGTAAAAAAATAGCTAATAATAGACTGGAGCTAGATCTATTATTATCTAACCACACTGAAAAAGCGATTAGATGGACAAATCACAGGTTTTATGCCAAGGCTAATAAGCCGGATAGTTTACTAGCCAAAAAACTTAGAAGCAAGATTTCTCAGTCAAAATTTTTTAGAATTAGAACTTCTGCAGGTAATGTCACAACCAGTCCTAATCTTAAACAAAAAAACAGAAGATATATTCATCCTGTCCACACCAGCATCAGCAAAAGCCGCAGAAACTTGCCTTCCTGAATTCCTGTGATTTGCCCACTCTGTCTCGGGAGGAAGGGGAGCTCCTTAACTCGAGGGTTGGGGAATCAGACGTTAGAAAGACTATGATCGACCTGAAGGGTGGGAAGGCCCCGGGCCCGGATGGATTCACCAATTTATATTATAAGAAACATATTGACACTCTGGTCCCCCATTTAGGAAATCTTTTTAACCAAATTCTAGAAGGCCATCCAATGGCCCAGGAATTAAACCAGGCGGATATGATATTTTTCCCCAAGGAAGGTCGAGACCCCCTAGAAGTTAAAAATCATCGCCCAATATCGCTCCTAAATGGAGATAAAATTCTAGCAAAACTGATGACCAATAGAATCTCCCAATTTCTTCCCAGACTCATTCATAAAGACCAAGTTGGCTTTGTTCCTTACAGACAAACAGGGGATAACATTAGGCGCACTTTAAATTTGGTTTCATGGCCGTCCCAAAACCTGTCTATTGGCCATAGATATAGAAAAAGCTTTTGACACCATAGAATAGTCTTATCTCAAAGCGGTGTTACTCAAATTTGGCTTTGGAAGGAAATTCATGGACCTGATTGAGACATACTATAGATCTCCCAAAGCAAGGTTGAAATTACCAGGCGATTCCACAGCGCAAATTGAGGTACAAAGGGGCACCAGACAGGGATACCCCCTCTCACCCTTGCTTTTTGCCTTAGTAATAGAGCCGCTAGCACAATCTATACGATCTAATCCAGTTATCCAGGGGATCCAGATTGGTCACCACCATTTCAAATGCAGTCTCTTTGCAGATTATTTTTTAAGATCACTCACAAAACCTGCCACCTCCATCCCTGAGCTACTACGAATTCTCACTCATTTTGGATAAATATAAAAATATAAAATAAATGTGGTTAAGACGGAAGCATTAGGTATTGCACTCTCTCAGCCAGAGATTCAATATCTTAAGCAAAACTTTGATTTTTCTTAGCCTAAATCACTTATTAAGTATTTTGGGGTGTTCATCACCAGTAAATTAGCAGATTTATATACAACTAATTATTTACCCTTGTACAAGGAGTTGATGTTAGATTTACAGAGATGGACGAGAGGTAGAATTTCATGGTTAGGCAGGATAAATGCGGTTAAAATGAATATTCTTCCCCGGCTTTTATACTTATTCCGCACACTTCCGATCCCAATTGTTTATAGGGATCTCAAGAGGTTTCAAAATCAAATCTTTAAATTCATATGGAACTACAAATCCTCGAGGATTCCCAAATCTACCATGTACAAAAATAAAACCAAAGGGGGGCTTTCATGTCCCAACCTTAAACTGTATTATAAAGCGGCACAGTTCTCATGTATCCCCCTAGCGCACTCCTCTCAACACCACCCTCTGTGGGGTTTTATGGAAAACTTGCAAATGCTCCCATACTCATGGGACACCATTATATGGCTTCCCAGGCCAAGCAATTACCTAGGGAAAATAAAGAATCCAATGTTCAAGCACTCATTGGGGATATGGGCATGGGCGACCCGCAATTATCATTTGGCCCCAAATTTAGCCAGCATATCCCCTATTATACCTAACCCACTTCTAACTATTCAGCTAACCCCAACAACTAAACATTGGTGGAACTCCAGGAGGTTATTGACTTTTGGGGCCTGGTACCAAGAGGGTGCAGTGGTTACCTTTGAATATATGAGAGACAAATATAACTTACCCTTATTAGGGCACTACACCTTCTGCAGATTACGACACTTTGCATGTTCCATTATAAATTCTTTAGGAACCCTGGAAACCAATTGGTTAGCTAGACTTTGTAGGGATCTTCCACTGTCTAGCAATATTATAAGCTTATTATATAATACATTTAATGAGACTCCACAGTCACAAAAAACGAAATTTATGCAATTATGGGAAGAGGATCTGGGATACACTCTAGACCAATCAATTTGGGAACAGAGCTGGCACAGTCTTTCCGGAGGATCATTAAACTATAGCGTATTGGAGACATTGATAAAGGTCCTACATAGAATTTATCACACACCAGTTAAACTCTTTAAGTGGGGTTTGACCCAAGACGCTAGGTGCTTCAGAGACTGTAGAGATTCAGGTACATTTTTACATATATGGTGGGTGTGTTCTGAGGTGAGGGGACTTTGGTCAGAAATTTTTGAGCTGGCCTCGAAAATCTTTAAAATCAAAATGCACAAGTCCATTGAGGTCGGCCTCCTGGGCCTTTCCAGCTCGCTGCTAACATCTCATCAGAATCGGCTACTGCAGTTTTTTTTGCTGGCCACAAAAAGCCACATTGATCGGCAGTGGAAGTCCCCAAACTTGAGCCTGCAGGCAGTTAAGAATAAGTTACATTTTATTTTGATTAATGAGCGAATAACCCATCTCTTGGAGGACTCAGTTGCTAAGTTTAGGGATATTTGGACTCCATGGTTAATGGAACCTGATAGTATCTCACTGGAGACCAGAACAAGCTGTTAAGCAATAGGTGAGATTTGGGGGAGTGAGTGGCCCTGGAGGAGGTGGATGGAGGTAAGAATTACTTGACATTAACTTTTCAACTTGGCTAATCTTTGAAAAAACTGTTCTATGATTTTTTTTTCTTTCCCCAGTTGGGAAGGGGACTGTATTAAGGTTATAAATTTGAAAAAATACAATATGTTAAAAAAAAAAAAAAATAGGCTTTGGCAAATGGCTCTCCGGGGAGGGTACTATGAAATTAATAATCTAACAATATGATACTCCAAGATTATGAGCCTGGTTTGCGGATAAGAGGTACAAGATGAAGTTATATATGTGAAAGATGTATCTACCGGATATGAATGCTTACTCTTTGAAATGTGATTTACCATTGGCAAATAAAAATTACTTGTTAAAAAAAAATATATATATATATTATAAATTATACTTTTCTACTGTCCGTCTTTTCCGTTTTTTTAGGGGGGGGTGGGGTACACCCTGTTTTAATGCCAACTCCAAGTTCCTCAAATCCCCTGAACACATCTCAGTTCTCCAATATCTTTTGTCTCTCTGGCTGTTTTCTCTGAAAGATTATGAGAAAGAGAGATCAGTGTGCATGTTCTGGAGTTGTAGTTGGTATATAAATAAGTGTATATTAAAAGGACGACTTGAAGTTGTTTTTCAAGTAATGAACAAACTAATAACATCAAGAAAACATTTTCAGAGAAGATCTTAATTTTGCAGACTCTGCTAGTGCATGGAAGCTGACATGACTGAAATAGTTTATTTTATTATATTTACTTAAGATACCTTCTACTGAGCATATGTGGGGAGGGGGAGTTGTTAAATAGAAAAAACCTATCTGGATCAACCAATTAGTTAACAACTCCCTATCCCTCCACCCACTCAAGAATAAATAACAACAATTTGCAGAACACATCCCCTCAAGTTTCAAACAAGCCAGATGTATGGAAGGCACAAACATGAAATCCCTTAGGCACAAGGAGAGCCTGCTAACATTTTCTCTAAAATGCTTAAATGTTCATGGCTTACATAGCTTTTTTTTTTCCACCAAAAATTATGTTTTTCAGAATATTTTTGTCTAAGATTCAAATTATTTACACTTTGTTGCGCATGGCTGTAAAAGTAGTGAATATTGAATCTTTCTTTCAGATATATGTGGCACTTTATGGCTATTTGAAATGTTGTGATTTATGATATCATAAAATCATGCTTTGTAAGACAGATTTATTATACTTAGAATAATGATTGCATTTTCTTTGTAGAGGAAAAAAATAAATTTTCAGTGCATCTTCTACAGGTCTCGGTCAAGTAAGGATTCAAAACCAGTGATGTCAAACAAGTTTCTTTTATTTACAAGCTTGGAGAACACAACACAGATCACATAGGGGAAATGTGCGGTGGTCTGGTCTTATAACACTTTGCAGGGGGTGACAAAATATAGTTAAACGTTTGTTAAAAGAAACATAAGAAAAGAAACATAAGAAAAGAAACGTTTACAATGTTTTTTGAGGCATGTGCCAAAAGTGTAGAGGACATTAGTCATTAGATTATACACAAGTTAAGCAGTAATGTTTCTTTACATATAACAAAAAATGGCTTTTTATACAAATCAGCTTGGCTACATAAAAGGAGCACAAGATGGATGATTCTCTATTACATAACATAAAAGGAAAATTATTTTTACATTTTATGAAATATAATTTTAATTAGAAACAATTAATTAATGCAAGTGTCTGTTTAATGTTTCCTCAACAGCTTTTGGAATGAGGGACTGTGTCTCCAGTTCTGAAATTGTATCTGAATCCACTAATAAATCAAGAAATTGGTCTCTTTTAACATCTGAACAGATAATAACAATTAGGAGAACACGCCCACTCAGTCCCCAAGCCACCAGGAGGTGTGAAAGACACAAACCTGACATTCTTCTGGAATAAATGCTAAAATTAAGATATTACCTTAGAATGCCATTATGCCCATGGCTTACGCAGCTGTTAATGTTGTTAATCAGTTACAAACATCTAAATGGTGGACTTGTACAATGTTATATATGAAAGTATGCTGCAGTAGTAACTGCCATTTTTGTTTCTGCCTATCTACTTCTACATAAATAATCTAATAAGGCTCAAGGTACAATAGCTAAACGCCTTCACCGAAGTATCATAAGATTCTAACCAGAAAAATAACTTTAAAGGTCTGAACAAGAGAAAGAAATCCCTTATGGTGACACACTATAAAAGGAATGGGTACATAATGGTTTAATAGTCTAAGTAATATTACAGGTTGTCACTATAAGATAATTCTTTATTTTGTTTCATGCATATCTACTTCCACAGATGGGATACAGAGTAAACTTCGATCTGCACAATGGGAATGTACCTTTACTTTCAATAGGACTAATGGAAATCCTTTCAGTTTAAAAGGGCACACCCTACTGAGAGAGCAGCTGAAAGAGGCAGGTCAGTAAATCAAATACAGCCATACATTAAAAAAGTATTTCAGATAAGAGTTACATAGCTACATAGTTACTTTGGGCCTCATTCAATTATCGGCCGTAAAACGGCCGCAAAGCCGCGATTCCTTGCGGCCGTCTTACGGCCCCGTGTAGAGATACCTTTACCTTGCAATTCAAATAGACGGCGCCGCAAAGATATCCCTCTTACGGCCGACCGCATATCATGCAACCGGCCGCAAGGACTGAAAACTTTAAATGCAAAAATAAATTCAAGATGGCACTGTAAAGCTCTGTAAATTCTAGGGATCATAATGGGGGACATGAGGATTAATAGCAACCGCCTCTCAAGCTTGCACATCAGCACAAATCCGATATTTCATTAACGGTTTATTTTCCGTCCCGCAGCCTGGGCGGGTCTGAGGTGCTCCAAGCCCTCGGGACTTTGTCCACGGATATTTGACATGAATTAAAATAAAAATTATTTGCGGATTTGAGTGTAGGGGAATGTTGTGCTATGAATGGTAACACCCCCAATCACTTTATCGTCTCATAAGAGTGCAGGATGGCTTTATTATGTGCCTAATTGTGTGCCTGCGGGACCTTTTTGGTGCAAGTAAGCTGCGGCTCGGTTTTAGCCTTGCCGAGTGGGTTCCCGGAGCAATAAAATAGCAACCAGGCTTTTCTTGCGGCCGAAACTCTTGCGGCCGTTTAAGATCAAAGGCTTTCCTGCGGCGCGTGCGGCCGAAAGGGATAACAAGGCGCCGGCCGCAAGCCTGCCGGAGCCCCCGGCCGGAAGGGAATAGAATAGGCAAATAGCCTGCGGCCGGTCCTTGCGGCCCCGCATCTCCTACGGCCGATAATAGAATGAGGCCCATAGTATTTAAGGTTGAAAAAAGACTTTCAGTCCATCAAGTTAAACCTTTTAAGATCTCCTCTGATCTATTAATTAATTAGTTGTATAAAAAAATAAAAATAATCAATTCCCTCCTGATCCGAGACACTGGCGAACTGACTTCTCCCTGGATCAATACTGCCTCTCTAATTATCCATGATAACTCTGAATTCCCTTTTTAATTAGAAATAATTCCACTCCCCTTTTAAAGTTATCTATCGAATCCGCTGTCACAATCTCCTCTGGTAGAGAATTCCACAAATTAACCACTCTTACTGTGAAGAACCCTTTTCTTTCTTTAAGGCGGAATCTTTTTACTTCTAACCTCAAGGGATGTCCTCTTGTCAGTTGAAAACCTCTTGGCACAAAAAGCTCCATTGACAAATTTTTATACTGACCCTGGATGTATTTATATAAGGTAATCATATCTCCTCTTATATGCCTTTTTTCTAGAGAAAATAAGTTTAATTTGGTTAGTCTTTCTTCATAACTTAGCCCCTCCATTCCACTTATTAGTTTTGTGGCCCTCCTCTGTATCTTTTCCAGCTCTAAAATGTCCTTTTTATGAAGTGGTGCCCAAAATTGTACTCCATATTCCAAATGCGGGCATACTAGAGATTTGTATAGTGTCAGAATTATATTTGCTTCCCTTGCTTCTATACCCTTCTTAATACATACTAATATTTTATTTGCCTTTGCAGCTGCTGCTTGGCTTTGAGCATTGTTACCTAGGTGGTTGTCCACAAGCACTCCCAAATCCCTTTCAATATCTGATACACCTAGATTTGCTCCATTAAGATTATAAATTGCATGGCTATTTTTCCTTCCCAGGTGCATAACTTTACATTTATTCGTATCAAATCTCATCTGCCATTTAGATGCCCATTCCTCAATTTTATGTAAATCCCTTTGGAGGGAAAGCACATCACTATCGGATTTAATTACCTTGCACAACTTCGTGTCATCAGCGAAAATGGAGACACCACACTCCAATCTTACCTCTAAGTCATTAATAAATATGTTAAAAAGGAGAGGACCTAATACTGAACCCTGAGGAACCCCACTTACCACATTAGTCCAATCGGAGTATGTTCCATTTACAACAACCCTTTGCTTCCTATCTTTTAGCCAGCTCTCAATCCATGAGCATATATATACTGCAACTCCTGTATCCCTTAGTTTGCACAATAGTCTCCCACGTGGCACTGTATCAAAAGCCTTTGCAAAATCCAAAAAGACTACATCCACTGAGTTTCCTTGATCCAGGTTCCTACTTACCTCCTCATAGAAACTAATTAGATTTATTTGACATGACCTATCCCTCATAAATCCATGTTGACTCCTACTTATAATCCTGTTCAAATAGACATATTCTTGTATATTATCCCTTATTAACCCTTCTAAAAGCTTCCCCACTACAGAAGTGAGGCTCACTGGTCTATAATTGCCCGGATTTGCTCTTGCTCCCTTTTTAAATATAGGTATCACATCTTTTCTCCAGTTATCTGGTAGAGACCCTGTGTTGAGTGAATCTTGAAAAATTAAATATAATGGTTTGGCTATTACAGAACCCAGTTCCCTAAGTACCCTTGGATGTATTCCATCAGGACCTGGGGCTTTATTAACATTTATTTTTTCCAACCTCTTTTGGATTACTTCCTGTGTTAACCAATTATTTGGCAAAGGTAGTATAGCCCCATTTTGTTGCCGTGTCCCAAGCACTGGTACCTCCCTTGTGTATACCGAAGAAAATAACCTATTTAGCTCATCTGCCTTTTCTTGGTCACTAATTATCAGACAGCCTGTGTCACATTGTAATGTTCCTATAGCTTCCTTCCTCGCCTTCTTCCCATTAATATACTTAAAAAATATTTTAGGGTTAGTCTTACTCTCTTTAGCAATTAATTATTCATTTTCTATTTTAGCCAGTCTAATCGCGCTTTTGCAAGCCTTATTGATTTCCTTGTATTCCTGTAAAGCAGTCTCTGTCCCCTCTTGTTTGTATACTTTAAATGCCTGTATTTTACTCTGTATCTTGATCTTTAAATCATTGTTAAGCCACATTGGATGGGATTTATTCCTCTTACTTTTATTCCCACACTGTATATGCCGATGTGTATGTATATTTAGTAAGGATTTAAATGTTGTCCATTTATGTTCAGTATTTTTACCTGCCAGTTCTCTGTCCCAGTCTATACTTTGTATTGCTGCCCATAGACCGTTAAAATCTGCCCTTTTAAAATTAAGAGTTTTCGTTGGCCCCTTAAAATTATGTTTTTTTAATTCAATCTCAAGGTTGCCCTATTCCAACAGTTAATACTATATCAATATTATTTGTGATGAGTAAATCTAAGATAGCATTATTTCTAGTAAGCTCATTGTACAACCTGGGCCAGATAATGATCTCTGATTGTACTCAAAAACCTGCTCCCCTTAGATGAACTGCTGGTCTCATTTATCCAGTTTATTTCAGGGTAATTAAAATCTCCCATTATTAGAACTTGCCCATGCTTAGCTGCATTTTCAATCTGTAACAATAATTGTATTTCCTCACTTTTAGCTATATTTGTGGGTTTATAGCATACTCCTACTAATATTCTTTTGGAATTTGCTGCTCCGCTATTTAACTCTACCCACAAACATTCAGCTTTATCACTAGGTCCACCACAAATATCTTCTCTGACTATAGGCTTAAATTCAGGCTTAACATACAGACAAATCCCTCCTCCTCGTTTACCATTGCCTCTATCTTTCCCAAATAGGTTATAACAATCCAGATTAACAGTCCAGTCATGAGATTCATCCCACCATGTTTCGGTAAAGCCTATTAAATCCCATTTTTCATTAATTGCTAAAAATTCTAACTCTCCCATTTTTCCTGGCAAGCTTCTGGAATTAGCAAGCATACACCTTATGTTATGAGTCTGTAGTTCTGAACTGCCTGCCACTGTACTTGAATTACTTAGTACTACCTCCCTATTGATTATACTACCCCTCCCCCCATCTTCTCCCCTTTGAGTTGTTAATTCATCCCTTATACCCTCTACACTTTCTGCCCCATTACTTATATCTAGTCCCTCCCCCCCCAGCAACTAGTTTAAAAACTCCTCCAGCCTTTCTACCATCCTATCCCCTAGTACAAAAGCTCCCTCATTATTAAGGTGCAATCCAGGTAAATATTTAAAGGCTTGTTTATTTAATTTAAAAAAAAAAAATCTCAAAACATATATTCAAGAGAACATTTATCATTATTTATAGTCAGAGTGGTTGGTACCACTGCAACATATAATACTTTATAAATTAAATGCTATTTATATTTGGTTTATTTTGTAAAAAAAATATCTGTTAGTGTAGTTCTTCCAAAGAATACATTGTAGCAGCTGATAAGATAATTAATAAAACTGAATAAAACCTCTCTGTGTGGAATGAAGTGGCCTGGCACCACACTGATTGCAGCTTTACATTGGACCTGCTGGCAGTTATAGTTGCAGTGATATATAGTGCATAATAACAACCTGGTTTAGAACCAAAAAGTGATATTATTGGGTGTCCTGATATTCATATCCTTGCCCAGAATGTGTCTGCTGGAGGGGAATCATTGCCTGCTTTGAGATTTTGTGCTGGAAGCAGGTTTATCTTCCTGTTTAATACACATGGAAGTATATCTATTGGTAATATATTGTAGTTATACATTGTACATACTATCACTGAACATATAACACTGGTAAACAACATTTTTGAAGGTGTTTCTACAATAACTTTTCATGCAGAATCCAAGTGCAATCATCTTTTTTGTGATGATGCTTTTTATTAATAAACATATTGAAAGATCCAATTTATTTTGTCATAATTAGTTAAATAACCTTTTTCAAAATAATTAGAATTTTGTTGAAACTTTATGTATCTGCAGGCAGCTGGTAGACAGAGTGGTAGCCAGGTGCAAGTAGGAGACAGCCAGACTGACTAGCAGACATGTGATTTACATTAATATAGCACTAGTATGAGAAACCTATGGCAAGAGTAAGTTGACATTCACTGTGTACACATTGCGCTAGCTTGGGTTCTCTTTTCTCTAGTGATTAGATTACTGAGTTGTGGTTGACACTATGTCATTATGCCGAGGACATGATAAATACCTTCTGTTATGTACTTGACAATGCTATTATCTGTATTTTGGTTGCAAAGTAGGTGTCCAAGATAAGAACTGGGCCCCATATTTGCTACCATCTGTGTTAGGCCTCTGACCAGATGGGTAAATGGTTCCCGCCATATGCCCTTTGAAGTTCCCATGGCTTCGATGGAACCCAAAGATCATTCATCAGATTGTTATTTTTCTCAGGAATAACATCTAAATCCAAACACACAGTGAAATACACACATTTGCCATCTGCTATAAAGACAGCTCCTCAAAGTGAGGACTTACCTGTACCACACCCTAAAAAAATGTTTGGTGTCTGGAATGGTATCTACTTCAGCTAGACTCTAAAGTGGGATTTTTTTTGAAGCTGCCAAAATAAGTTTAAATCCATTTATTAAAAAAATATTTTGTTTCATGTAGCAATATTTGCTGTGTAATGAATGCTCATGGTTATGAACATACTGTAAAACAACTTTGTACAATGGTAAAACATCTACTTCTATGCCCTTAACTTATGCTTCAAATATGAAAGAAATGTATGAAAATATGAAATACTTTATGCCAAATAAAATTGGAATATCTGTGGTGATTTGAAAGGCATTGCAGTTATTTGGTTTGCGGCTCGGCTATAGTGACTTTTGTTGTTTCTTGTGTGAGTTGGACAGTCGATACAGGAAAAGTCATTACATCAAGAAGAACTGGCCAGAACATCAGTCACTTACTCCCATGAAAGAAAAATGTTACACACCCCACTGGTCAACCTTGAGAACATTTTTTACCTCCACTCCATAAAATACTATTGATTTGTATAAAACTTTGTTAAGGTCATGGATACAAATTGTGCTTGTTTTTCTTATTTGAAGTAAAATTCTATAGAATGAGTGATGTCATAATTAAGAAAAGCATTTTTGTGGGCCCTCAATTAAGGGATTTCATTTGAGATGGAAAATTTGAAGATTAGTTGAATCAAGTAAAAAACAACAGTGTGGAGGTTATATAATAATACCATAGAATAATGTATGTGTATCCACTGAAATGTCTGTATACAGTGATATTTCTGTTTGTATTTGCACCTGATATTTTCCGAGATACTGTATAGATACATAAACACATATAGGACTTTATATACAGGTATATTGTAATCTTATGATTGAGACATTGCAAGTGGGAAGAAGGAACAATTATTGTGCCATATGGGCACATAAATATGAATGTCCCTAGGGTGGCATAACACCTAAATAAATAAATTTTCCAACCATTAAAAAGGCACACAGGTTTGCTAAACTTCTCTGTCTGTTCCTATAAAGTGACAGAACCGAACATGGCACAACAGAATGGTTCAAGATCAGAAAAGATGTGTGACAAGGTTGCATATTGTCACCTTATTTATTCAACTTATATGCAGAGTACATCACGTGTAAGGCCAAATGGGATGAATCCAAAGCTTGAATCAATATTGCTGGAAGAAAGATCCACATAGGTAGAATTATGTTATTCCCAGTAGTAGCATAGGTATGTGAGAGCTGGACCATAAAGACTTCTGAGCACCGTAGAATTGATGCCTTTGAAATGTAGTGTTGGAGAAAACTGCTTAGAGTCCCTTAGACTGCAAGAAGATCCAATAAATAAATACTTCAGGAAATCAAGACAAACTGTTCACTGGACAGTTTGATAATGAGGCTGAAGCTCAAATATTTTGGCCATACCATGAGAAGACAGGATTCCCTAGAGAAGATTCTGATGCTGTGAAAGAATGAAGGCACAAGAAGAAGGGGATGACAGAGGCGGAGATGGATAGATGAGGTCACTGAAGCAATGAGCATGAACTTAATGGAGTCCAGAGGGGCAGTGACTGAGAGATGTACCTGGCGTACTGTGGTCCACAGGGTCCTAAAGTGTTGGACATGACTAAATGACTGAACAAAAACAACTATATATATATATATATATATATATATATATAATAGTTGTCAAACTAGTAAACGTTGTCACTCTTTGGTCCGCAGTTTGGTCCTCGCGAAGCAAGGGGCCGCATTTGCGGAAGGTGGAGGCTCAAAGGCGCCTCACGCGCGGTTAAAAATACACACACACACGACTTAGAAAAAAAAACAACCACTTCGGAAAAATACAACCATAACGGCCGAACCGTGCGCACATAAAAACAGTAAAAACACTATAAATACCCACAAAAAATACATAAAAAGTTTACCCATAGCAAGGGGGGTGGGGCACCCAGGACCTCTGAAAGTGAAGTTACACCTCCATTTAAGTCCAAATTCCTGAGTTCAGACACATGAAAATCCCCTAAGCGAGGCCGCCGAAAAAAACGAAAACGAGGCTCAAAGCCCCAGGACTGCCCAGCCACGTACAACTTAGCCAAGAAGGGATACGACATATGCTCGGAAACCCGCATTAACCCCAGGGGATCCGAGATAAGCTCAGAGACCTGCATTAACCCCACATTAACCATCGCAGTGGGGGTCCCGATCGCTGCAATGAAAATTCAAAATTCTCGCGTTACGGGTCCTTAAAGGACCTTAAAGGTCCTTAAAGGACCCGTTATAAAAAATAATAAAAAAAAAAAAAAAAATATATATATATATATATATATATACATACACTATCACGCATGTGGCTCTATTCAGACCCCCATCAACCATTAATTAACCCTGTCACTCATGGAGGTCAGTATAGACCCCCATAAGTCCTTCATTAACCCTGTCACTCATGGGGCTCAATACAGACCCCCATAAGCACTTAATTAACCCCCTCACTCATGGGGGTCAATATAGACCCCATAAGCCCTTCCTTAACCCTGCCACTCATGGGGGTCAATACAGATCCCATACGCACTTAATTTACCCCCTCACTCATGGGGGTCAATAGAGACCCCCATAAAACCCTAATAAACCCTGTCACTCATGGGAGTCAATATAGACCCCCATAAGCCCTTCATTAACCTGTTTTTCTCATGGGGGTCAATATAGACCCCCATATGCACTTCATTAAGCCTGTCACTCACGGGGGTAAATACAGACCACCATAAGTGCTTCATTAACCCTGTTACTCATGGGGGTCAATACAGGCCCCCATAAGCACTTCATAATCCCCCTCACTCATGGGGGTCAATATAGACCCCATAAGCCCTTCATGAATTCTGTCACTCATGGGGGTCAATACAGACCCCCATAAACCCTTAATTAACCCTGTCACTCATGGGGGTCAATACAGACCCCCATAAGCGCTTCATTAACTGTGTCACTCATGGCGGTCAATACAGACCCCCATATGCACTTCATTAACCCACTCACTCATGGGGGTCAATATAGACCCCCATAAGCCATTCATTAACCCTGTCACTTATGGGGGTCAATACAGACCCCCATATGCACTTCATTAACCCCCTCACTCATGGGGGTCAATATAGACCCCCATAAGCCCTTCATTAACCCTGTCACTCATGGGGGTCAATACAGACCCCCATAAGCCCTTCATTAACTGTGTGACTCATGGGGGTGAATACAGACCCCCATAAGCACTTCATTAACCCCCTCACTCATGGGGGTCAATATAGACCCCCATAAGCCCTTCATTAACCCTGTCACTCATGGGGGTCAATACAGACCCCCATAAACTGCTAATTAACCCTGTCACTCATGGGGGTCATTACAGACCCTCATAAGCCCTTCATTAACTGTGTGACTCATGGGGGTGAATACAGACCCCCATAAGCACTTCATTAACCCCCTCACTCATGGGGGTCAATATAGACCCCCATAAGCCCTTCATTAACCCTGTCACTCATGGGGGTCAATACAGACCCCCATAAGCCATTAACCCCGTCAATCAGGAGGGTCAATACAGCCCGCCATAAGCACTTAATTAACCCCGTCACTCAGGAGGGTCAATTTGGCCCCCCATAATCCCTTAATTAACCCCTCACTCATGGGGGTCAATACAGACCCCCATAAACTGCTAATTAACCCTGCCACTCATGGGGGTCCATACAGACCCTCATAAGCCTTTATTTACCCTTATCAGTCCCATAAGGGTATATTAAGACAATTATGGGCCTGTTACAACCCAACATTAACCACATAAGTGCCATGAGAGTCCTCAAGGACCATAGGGAAAAAAAATAAAAAAAATAGTGCAACACATTCACAGTAAATAAATAAATATTCTAAATATTCTAAACATTCTAAATATTCTACTCACCTTTCCAGCATGTCCCGTCCTTCTTCTCTGATGCGGCCACTGTTAAAAAAAACATAACATTAGTACACATACATAAGCATAAAAACAAAAGAAAATAAACATAATCTACATTGTACTTACCTCCCCGCGATGTCTCCGGCCTCCTCCTCTTCTGCCCCGCCCTGGAACTGCGCTCTAAAAAAAAAAAAAAAAAGAACACACATCCGCACTCGCAGACAACCCCGACGCTAATGAGCCTCCCGGATACTTTTCCGAAAGAAAATAGGCAATGGCGCCTTCTGATTGGTTGAAACTGCTGTCTATCAAATTCACCCAATCAGGAGGCGCCAATGTGTGAGCCAATCAGAAAGGGATACACCCTAAAATCCCACTCTGATTGGATTTATTTAAACCAATCACAAGGCGCAGATGCCTTCAGCCAATCACAATGGAATACACCCCCATAGGGTGACTGGCTGGAGGCATCTGTGCATTCTGATTGGTTGCACTGACAATAGCCAATCACAATGGAATACACCCCCACGTACTGATTGGTGAAGGCATTTGCGCCTTCTCATTGGCTGTTGTCAATGTCAATCAGTATTACAGCCAATGGGAAGGCGCAATGGCCAATGGGAAGTCTTCAATCAATCACTGCGTGAGGGTGTATCCCATTGTGATTTGCTGATGGCAATAAAGCCTTCGGATTGGTTCAAATAAAGATTGACAGGTGCGTTATCCGATCAGAGTGGGATTTTGGGGTGTATCCCTTTCTCATTGGCTCACAATTGGCGTCTTCTCATTGGCTGAATTTGATAGACAGCGTTTTCAGCCAATCAGAAGCCGCCATTGCCAATTTTATTCTGGAACACTCCGTAGGAAGCTCATTAGCGTCAGGGACATCCCCGGATGTGTGTTTTTTTTTGTTACTTTTTTTTTTAGAGCGCGGATGCTTCCAGGGCCCATCCGGGGCAGAACACGAGAAGGCCGGAGACATCGCGGGGAGGTAAGTACAATGTAAATTATGTTTATTTTACTTGGTTTTATGTTTATGTATGTGTGCTAATGTGTTTTTTTTAACAGGCACTGGAGAAGAACAAAAGAAGGACGAGACATGCTGGAAAGGTGAGTAGAATATTTAGAATGTTTAGCATGTTTATTTATTTTATGTAAACGTGTTGTAGTAATTTTTTTAATCTTTTTTACCCTAGGTGGCTGATCTTAAGAAACATCTCAAAGGTTAGTGGTCTTAATTATTTTATTTTAGCTTAGAATTAGGGTTGCTATATAGAGATAGCATGTACTGTATATTAGCTAGATTGGGGGATGTATAGTATATAGATAGTATTTATTGTGTATTAGATAGATAGATAGATAGATAGATAGATAGATAGATAGATAGATAGATAGGGGATGTATATTAGATAGATAGCATTTATTGTGTATTAGATAGGGGGATGTATATTAGATAGATAGTATTGTATATTAGATAGGGGGATGTATATTAGATAGAGGTGTATTGTATTTAATTGTATTGTATTTAATTTTATTGTATTTAATTGTATGTATTGTATTGTATGTATTGTATTATACATATTTCCTTTTCAGGTGTGTATTTTTTTTTTCTGTAGTGGGGGTTGTAATGTATTTTTTTATTTTCTGTAATGTTCCTTTTTTTATTTTTTGTGATTTAGGTTTTTTTTTGTAATGTATATTTTTTATTTTTTGTGATTTAGGTTTTTTTATTTTATGTAATGTAGATTTTGGATGACTTTATGTTTTTTTTATTTCTGTAATTACAGTGGTGGGGAGGGGGTTATTAGAGGGTAGGTAGTGTAGTGTAGGTAGGTAGTGTAGGTGTTAATAGGTTGATATTTAATGTTTTATTGGGGGGGTATAGTGCAGTGTAGTGTTTATACTTAGTGTCATTATGGTCCTTGAGGACTGTCATGGCACTTATGTGGTTAATGTTGGGTTGTAACAGGCCCATAATGGTCATAATATACCCTTATGGGACTGATGGGGTTAAATAGAGGCTTATGAGGGTCTGGATAGACCCCCATAAGTGACCGTATTAAAATGGTGTAGTGCTTAGACTTTGGGTCATCCGTAATGGCACTTATAGTGTTATTACATGCGTTCATTAATGTGTTAGAGGGATCTATATAGTTGAGGCACACAGTACACTCACATTGTGTGGCAAACAGCATTTCAACACTTTCTTTTATTGACCGTCATTGTTTGACGGGCAAGTCGCTAGTATATATATATATATATATAATTCTCAGGATGTCACTTATTTTGAATGTATAGGAGGGATGGAGCAAATTCCAGCTCCAATTACACATGTACCTTATATTATAGAATATATATTTTACTAATCAAATTATTATTTTTTTTATGTTGTTGTGACATTTTAAAAAGTATTTTCTATTTCTACTGACTACCAAGTGACTGAGGACATATGTGATGGCACAAGAGTGAATCCTACTAACAGCAGATATACACTTAATATTTCACACACAGTTCTCTGGCATATACAAATAAAGTTGTTTTTATTATATGCCAATCACAGACAGAAATTGAATATGGAAAGATTAATAATATAGATACATGGAGCAGAAATATTGTTTTACGTTTAAATGAGAGTAAAAAGCATAACAAATAAAATATGGTTTGCAATCAGCACAGAATTACATAAATTGAAAAATAAAGTTTCTTTAGAGAATTCATTAGCAAGTATCGCTTTAATAGATGTAGATCCTGCCTTGAAAATAGTAAATTTGTCTTAAATTGTCATATCTTTTAATGGGCCAACAAGAATATATTTCAAGGATTTAATAGACTACTCTCAATGAAGAGCCTTTTAACATTTTGACATTACTGAATATACTGCTGTGTTAACATTGAAGAAGAAGTTATCTGTTTAATCTGGTAAAATGTATCATATCCCGAGACAAATCTACAAGTTCATTTTTAAATGACCTCTGTAAAGCACTGAGTGTCAGACAGCAAGACAGTGATTTATAATCTCGTTCTTAAGAGTCCGTGTCAAGAGTCTGAAGTGGCTCTTCTAGCGGAACATATTTGTTACAGGTTTCTATAGCAGGCCGAGTGCTGGCTCAGATCGCACAGTGTAAAGGGAAGAGTATCAATCTTCTTTCATTATCAGTATTGTAGAAAAATAAAGCGTGAGGGTTAGGGACTCAATCAATTGGAATCAAGTGCTGGAACATTAAGTAACTTTATATTGGTGATAAAATGTGTACTTCTTAACGGTAGGTATATTTGTATGAATGAGACACAATAGACACCCTGTGCCGGATCTACCTTTTCAGAGCACCTAGACAGTGAAGTGGAAGAGCCCCTGCAAGTGAGTATGCAAGGAATGCACGGACAAATTTTTGCCTTTTCGGTGAGTGCAAGTTCCTTTTCCTGTTGTAACTTGGTTGTTCTAAGTGGTTACACCATAGTAGCCAGTCTAAGAAGAACAACATAGTTACATAGTTACATAGTTACATAGGCCCTCATTCAATTACAATTTAGCCAATTGAATAGGGGTCAAAATAAGCACGTAACATTTTTTTTTAAATACGTTTTTAGTTAGTAAACATGTGTACAAAAGCAAGGTTTTCACTAACTAAAAACTTCTTTAAAAAAATAAGCTATGTGCTTATTTAGAGCCCTATTCAATTGGCCAAATAGCAATTGAATGAGGACTATTGTAATTAAGGTTGAAAAAAGACTTTCAGTCCATCAAGTTCAACCTGTTAAGATCTCCTCTGATCTGCAATATGTGGATTAGTTATTAATTAGTTGTTAAATAATTATTAATAGTATAGTATTGGAGGATGAATAAAGAGTTAGTCCATCAAGTTCAACCTTTTTAGATGTCTATTGATCTTTTTAATATGTGGACTATTTATTATTAATTGTTAATTGATCCAGAGGAAGGCAAACAGAAAAAAAAAAACATTGAAACTTTGCCAATTGCCTCATAAGGGGAAAACAAGCAAAATTCCTTCCTGACCCCAGAAACTGGCAATCAAATTTCTCCCTGGATCAATATTCCTTCGCTAGTTATCTAGGATAGCCTTGAATGCCCTCTTTATTCAAAAATATATCTAACCCCTTTTTGAAGTTGTCTATCGAATTCCCTGTTACCACCTCCTTTGGTAGAGAATTCCACAGTTTAACCACCCTAACTGTGAAGAACCCTTTTCTTTGTTTTAGGTGAAATCTTTTTTCCTCTAACTTCAAAGGATGTCCTCTTGTCAGTTGAAAATCTCTTGCTACAAAAAGTTCACTTGACAAAGCCTTATATTGACCCTGTATGTATTTAAATAAGGTAATCATATCCCCTTGTAGACGCCTTTTTTCTAGCGAAAATAAGTTTAATTTGGTTAGTCTTTCTTCATAACTTAGCCCCTTTATTCCCCTTATTAGTTTTGTAGCCCTTCTCCATACTTTTTCCAGCTCTAAAATGTCCCTTTTATGAAATTGTACTCCATATTCCAAATGAGGGCATACTAGGGATTTGTATAGTGGTAGAATTATATTTGCTTCTCTTACTTCTATACCCTTCTTAATACATGCTAATATTTTACTTGCCTCTGCAGCTGCTGCTTGGCATTGAGCACTGCTACCTAGGTGGTTGTCCACTAGTACTCCCAAATCCCTTTCTATATCTGATACCCCTAGATTTGCTCCATTAAGATTATAAATTGCATGGCTATTTTTTCCTTCCCAAATGCATAACCTTACATTTATTTGTATTAAATCTCATCTGCCATTTAGCCGCCCATTTCTCTATTTTATGCAAATCCCTTTGTAGGGAAAGTACATCACTATCTGATTTTATCACCTTGCACAACTTAGTGTCATCAGCAAAAATGGAGACACTACTTTCGAGTCCTACTTCTACGTCATTAATAAATATGTTAAAAAGGAGAGGACCTAATACTGAACCTTGAGGAACCCCACTTATCACATTAGTCCAATCGGAGTATGTTCCATTTACAACAACCCTTTGCTTCCTGTCTTTTAGCCAGCTCTCGATCCATGAGCAGATATTTACTGCAATTCCTGTATCCCTTAGTTTGCTCACTAGTCTTCCATGTGGCACTGTATCAAATGCCTTTGAAAAATCCAAAAAGACTACATCCACTGACTTGCCCTGATCCAAGTTCCTACTAACCTCCTCATAGAAACTAATTTGATTGGTCTGACACAACCTATCCTTCATAAATCCATGTTGTCTGCTACCTATGATCTTGTTCAAATAGACATATTCTTGTATTCTGTCCCTTATTAACCCTTCTAAAAGCTTTCCAACTACAGATGTGAGGCTCACTGGTCTATAATTCCCTGGATTTGCTCTTGATCCCTTCTTAAATATAGGTATCACCTCTGCTTTTCTCCAGTCATCCGGTAGAGACCCTGTAGTGAGTGAGTCTTGAAAGATTAGATATAATGGTTTGGCTATTACAGAACCCAGCTCCCTTAGTACCCTTGGATGTATTCCATCAGGACCTGGGGCTTTATTAACATTTATTTTCTCCAATCTCTTTTGGATTTCTTCCTGTGTTAACCAATTATTTAGTCATGGTAGTGTAGCCCCATTATGTTGCGGTGTCCCAACCACTGGTACCTCCCTTGTGTATACCGACAAAAAGAACCTATTTAGCTCATCTGCCTTTTCCTGGTCACTAATTATCAGATGGCCTGTGTCACATTGTAAGGCTCCTAAAGCTTCCTTCCTCGCCTTCTTCCAATTAATATATTAAAAAAAATATTTTAGGGTTAGTCTTACTTTCCTTTGCAACTGACTTCTCATTTTCTATTTTAGCCAGTCTAATAGCCCTTTTGCAAGCCTTGTTGATTTCCTTATAGTCACATAAAGCTGCCTCTGTTCCCTCATTCTTGTATAATTTAAATGCATGTTTAATTTTCCTCATCATGATCTTTAAGTCATTGTTAAGCCACATAAGATGTGATTTACTCCTATTCATTTTATTTCCACATGGTACATGCCGATGAGTATGTTTATTTAGTAAGGATTTGAATGTTGTCCATTTATTTTCAGTATTTTTCCCTGTAAGTTCTTTGTCCCAGTCTATATGTAGTATTGCTGCCCGTAGCCCATTAAAGTTAGCCCTTCTAAAATTTAGAGTTTTTGTTGGCCCTTTACAACTCTGTTTTTTGTATTCAGTCTCAAATGATACTGTTTTGTGATCACTGTTCCCCAAGGGTTCCCCTATTTTAACATTTGATATTATATCAAAATTACTTGTGACGACTAAATCCAAGATGGCCCCATTTCTATTAGGTTCTTGTATTACCTGGGCCAGATAATGATCCCCGAGTGTACTCAAGAACCTGCTCCCCTTAGCTGAGCTGCTTTTCTCATTTATCCAGTTTATTTCAGGGTAATAAAAGTCTCCGATTATTAGAACTTGCCCGTGCTCAGCTTCATTTCCAATCTGTAACAATAATTGTATTTCCTCACTTTCAGCTATATTTGTGGGTTTATAGCATACTCCCACCAATATGCGTTTAGAATTAGCTCCTCCACTATTTAGCTCAACCCACAAAGATTCAATGATGTCGTTAGTTCCAGCATAAATATCTTCTCTGACTATAGGATTAAATTCAGGCTTAACATACAGACAGATCCCTCCTCCTCTTTTACCATTTCCCCTATCTTTCCTAAATAGATTATAACCAACCAGATTAACAGTCCAGTCATGAGATTCATCTCGCCATGTTTCAGTAATGCCTATTAAGCCCCATTTTTCTTGTACTGCTAATAATCCTAGCTCGTCCATTTTCCCAGGTAAACTTCTTGCATTAGCAAACATACACTTTATGTTGCTATGGCTCTGCTGTTGTGAAGTGCATGCCACTGTATTTGAGGCACCTATTAATACCTCCCTACTGTCTATTGTAACCCTCCCCCTTCTCCTCCCCCATGGGTAACTAATTCATCCCTTTCCCTCTCTACCCTATTTTCCCCAATACTTCTATATAGTCCCCCCCCCCCACCTACAAGTTTAAAAACTCCCCCAGACGTTCTACCATCCTATCCCCTAGCACAAAAGCTCCCTCATCATTAAGGTGCAATTCATCCCTGCTAAATAGATAGTACACAAGTGAGAAGTCAGCCCAGTGCTCTAAAAACCCCAAACCCTCTGCCCTGCACCACTTTTTTAGCCATGCATTAACCTCCCTAAGCTCCTTCTGCCTCCCTGGGCTAGCACGTGGCTTGGAGGTCATTGCTTTAAGCTTATTCCCTAGTTCTCTAAAATCATTCTTTAGGACGCTCCATCTTCCACTAACTTTGTCATTGGTACCAATGTGTACCAAGACCGCTAAGTCATTACCAGCCCCTCCCGATAATTTATCCACCCGATCCACAACATGCCGAACCCGAGCACCAGGGAGACAGCAAACTGTTGGATTGCTGGGATCTGGGTGACAAATTACCCTGTCTAGCTTCCTAATAATAGAGTCCCCTACCACCAAAACATGTCTGTTGCTTTGCCTATTCTGCCCTCCCTCTCCTCCAGTAGAACTGTTCTCCCGGCTGTTAGAGGGAACAGCTCTATCTGGCATTGGCATTCCTGAATGGACATCCCCAACAGTTTCACTCAATCTGGCAAATCTGTTGGTGTTTGCCAACTCAGAACTGGCCTGCCTCCTCCTGTTCCCCCTGGTTCCCCTTCTAACTGTAACCCAGCTACCTCCCTGGCCAGCCTCACTAGCCCCAGCTCCTCCATCCATACTAGGCCCAGCTAAACTGTGGTCCGTGAGCACCACCTCCCTTTCCAGTGGAGCAGTATCACTAAGTGCTGCAATTCTCCTCTCCAGATCTTCAATTTGAGCTTCCAGAGAGGCAACATGCTCACACCGGTCACAGAGGTATGGACCCTGGATCATCTGTTCCAGTAGTGCATACATTTGGCAGGATGTACATTGAGTGAGGTTGCCACTGGACTGACTCATGATTATCAGTTACAAAAATACAGCATAATACAACATTTTGTTTTTAAACCTGTAACCATATTTTGTAAACAAGTGGTGCCCCTTGCAGGGTAGCGCCCCTAGTTGGCCTAATGGGTAATCCGGCCATGTGCACACCTTACTTATAATAATATGTATTTAAATTGGGCTAAGCTCCATGTATGATAAATACTGCATAGAGAAGAAAGCATACATTGCAGTGCTCTGTCCCAATATAATAATCAGTGAGCTTATTTGAAAGTTTCCTGGATTATACATGTATCTGATAGAGGAGAATCAGTAGTGTATAAAAACATTGTTTGCATGAAAAAAAATCAAAATAAACTTAACCTGATGTTTGCAAATGTCTTTAGTTTTTGGGAACATATCAATACCTAAGCTCCTCAGTGCTTCCTTGTGGAGGTTAAACAAGACTACACATCTCATGATGCTTCGCTACACAAACTGACTTCCCAGACATTGAAACAATGTTATAGCTACCTTTGATTTGCCACAACAAATTATGAATTTTATGCTAATTTAGCAAAGGTTTTTAAGGGACATTCCTTCTCAAAATCAAGTCTCAGAATACTGAAGAAACTTGCAAACTATAAGTTTATTAATGTTTTTTTTTTTGTGATTTTTTTCATGAAAACATGTTTTTATACACTACTAAGTCTCCTCTATCAGATGCATTCATAATACAGGAAACTTAAATATATTTGTAGCTTACACAGTTTTTCAACGTACATTGATACCTTCAGAACCAATTAACAGTATAATTAGGGGACTTACAATTTATTTTGCAGTTTCTTGACTTTGAGTTTTACAACTACACAAGAGTTAAATGTCTAATATAATATTCCTTACTTCTTTTTCTCAGGGATATGAAAAAAATACTTCTCACATTTAGCCAATTTTAGATTAGCTGATTTGTTCAATATTTTAATGCATCTTTATAGAGATTGACGTCCCTTCTATGAACTTGCTGGAGTGCTATAGCAACTAGACCAGTGCAGCCTCCCAGCACATTCTAAACACCTTGGATATAGATATGGTGATAGGCAATGTTAATACTTCTCAGGAACATGCAATAACAATCTGATACATATTTGATGTCTGTTAACACAAAAGCAACATCAACCTCATGGTTCCCTGGTGGCCCAGTGGTTAGGAGGGTTAGGATGCAGGTGTTTTCATCACAGCATCCTCGGTTAGAATCCAGCCAGCTTACCAACACTGGTCCGTACTTGGATGGGGGACCACCTGGGAATACCAGGAGCTGTATGCTGTGGCCCACTAGAGAAGGAACTAACAACCTAATCCAGTATTTCTGCTATGAAAACAAAGTAGATCAGCATGTTGTGTTGTCTATGAGGTCATGGAGAGTTGGACATGACTGAGCAATGCCATTTATAAACGCTCTTTATGGTGTGAAAGAGCACAAGATTGTATGTTAAAATTATGTTTATTTTAATTACACTAACAGCTGAAAAAAGTTTTAAGTCTGTTTACATAAGTGTAGCCTACCTACTGACTGTTACAGGAGCAAAAACAGATGCTGAGCTTTGTGGTGAGGCCAGTGATTGATAGCAGTTTTTCCCTCCACTCACGAATGCACTGAAAAGTTAATCTATAACTGACCTGTTTAGATGATTCCAGCTTTCCATACTCTGCATGGATAAATGTGGTGAGGGTTAAGCTCTGTTTTTCTCTTGCTCACTACATGGAGCTGTAGCTTTTTGTCAGGCTGGGGGCAGTCAATGACTCATGTAAACAGAGACTTCATTGATTTGATTTCTGAGTGAAAAATGCATCTATTTCAAAACTTCAAAAAGTATTTTAACATGCTGTTAGGAGATCTTTACTGTGATATGGTCCAAATTGTACTGAATTAAGTGTTGTACTGAATTAAGTGGCCCTTTAACCTCTAACGTACCAAAACTATACATAACATCCATAGCAGTTAAAACCCACAAACATATTAGGGAATGACTACTGTAGATTGGGATTGGGCGAGTGAGCTCTGTATTTTTATTACTGTATGTATTCAGGGGTGGAAGGAGGAGGGTGCAAGATATGTTGATTCATTGGTGGATTCACATTGAACGTTCCCTCTCCTTCCTGTAGGCTCACTAGTGGCTGCTTCCACAGTTGGGGTGGTTTATTGAGTAAAGGGGAAAAGGAAGTGGTGGCCTCCAGTGACCTTCTTTACCATGCTTGGTCATGTGCATGCATTTCTCGGTTGCTCTTCACATGAGGCCTGAATTTTACTGTTTCATAGAAAAAAAAATGTAACTCAGTGACCTCATGCCTATAGAACAGTGGAAGATGTAGAAAATATGCCTGCAGTTGACATGATTGATATTGGTACCCATAGGCACCCAATGGGACATCTGGTCCTGGTCATGCGCTAAATGCATTGAAGATTTACTCATAACTGAAAAACTACTATAACCGACATAAACAATGAAAATCACAACATTCCACCAGCTCAGTTTGGGGATTTTACTAGTCACAAATGATGGAATAATATTTTATTTTACTGTCCCCCTTCGTATTTTTCCTGCCTATCCCTACCCTTTGTCACTTTCCCCCATCTCCTTTGTCTCTTCTTCCCCTCGCCTTCACCCTGTGTATCTGCCCTCCTCCCTCCCCTGTGTCTCTTTCCCCACCTCTCCCTCCCCTGTGTTTCTTCCTCCCCTCCCTCTCCTGTGTCTCCTTCCCCCATCCCTCCCTTGCGTCTCTTTCCCCTGCCTCTCTCCCCTGTGTTTCTTCCCCCTCGCTCACCTGTGTCTCTTTTCATCCTCTCCCTCCTCTGTGCCTTTTCCCCCTCTCCCTCCCCTGTGTTTCTTCTCCCCCTCTCCCTCCCCTGTGTCTCTCCCTCCCTCCCCTGTGCCTCTTTCCCCCCTCTCCCTCCACTGTGTCTCTTCTCCCCTGTGTCTATTCCCTGCCCCTCCCTCCGCTGTGTCCCTTCCCCCTCTTCTTCCCCTGTGTCTCTCCCCCTCTCTTTTCCCCACCTCCCTCCCTGTATCTCTTTCCACCCTCTCCCTCCCCTCCTCACCCTCCCCTGTGTCTCATTCCCCTCTTCTCCCTCCCCTGTGTCTACTTCCCCCCCTGTGTCTTCTTCCCCCATCTCCCTCCCCTTTTGCCACCCATGCGCATTGCGCAGTGAGTATTGCTAGTTTGCGTGTAAGGCTCGCAACTTGCGGCGTTAATTGCAAGCGTTAAACATAAACTCGCAATTCCGACAACTTTATATGTGATTAAAGAGCAGTCTTAGAGAACATTAACTATCTCGTTTAAAGTCATGGCACTTGCTTAGTTTGCCCGTTACTCCTCTGTGTTTGTGTAGAACAAAATCTGCCATATTAAGGTTATTTTTTGTCAATGACCATGATCTCTGAGGGTTCAAGAGTCAGCTCAAGAGCTGTAGTTCTAAACTGTGACACCTATGTTCTGTATTCTTCAGCAGCTCACATCACCTAACATACAGAGGTCTTGTAGCCAGAACAGTTAAGTGCTTAAATTTACACATATATTTGAACTGTTTCATATAAGAACCTCTTCTGGATCGCTACCTTGTTCTGGTGAAGGGGATTGTGTACCTCAAGGAAGCTGTTATGTATGCCATGTAGGATCACCCAAGATGGGGGGGGGGGGGGTCATGACAGAGAGATTAGACAAATTGCAGTCCATTGGAGAAGGAACTTGCAACCCACTTCAGTATTTTTGCAATGAAAACCTTATGGATTGGCACAACCAGAGACATAATGATTGTGCCTGTCATGCTTTGACCCATATGGTCACAGAGGGTCAGGTACGACTAAACGACTAGACATACACATATAAGAACAATTTGAAAACAAATCTGAAACTAACCCTTTAAAAGGGCGAGTTCCAAAACTGATTAAGGGGTTTCTTAAAGGAGCAGTGTGGGCATGATACTGTAGTGGGTTGCCAGTTCCTTCTCCAGTGGACCTCTTTTGTCTTACCTCTCTGCAATGACGTGCCCATCTTGGGTGACCCTACATGTATAGCTTGCAGCTTCATTGAAGTACACAAGCCCCTTCACCACGACATGGTAGTCATCCAGAAGGGGAGCAGTTAGTTACATATCTCACAAACAAAAGTTTTTTTTTCCTGAATTACTGTGATCCTTTAGTAATACTGATAAGTAGTGGGCTAAAACTTTGTGGAGTTTATAAAATGTACATAATATCTAATATTCAATGTTCTTGACTATTTGTGTGTGTCATTTAGTTGTGTCTGACTCTTCATGACCTCATGGACTGTAACACACCATGTTGATCCACTTGGTGTCCATGGTAGAAATACTGGAGAGGGTTGCCAGTTTCTTCTCTGGTGGGCCACTGCATACAGCTCCTGGTATTCCTAAGTGGTCTTCCATCCAAGTACTGACCAGGCCCAAACCTGCTTGGCTTCGGGGTGGTATGACCTCTTGGTTCCCTGACTGAACCCAGGTTGCAGTGGTCAAAGCACCAAATCCTAACCACTGGACCACCAGGGAACCCTTGAAGTTCTTGACTTACACAGTTGCTAATGTTGGTGGTTTAGTTACATACTTCACAAACATGGGATGTTTTCCTAAACTACCGTACCACTTTTACAGCATATGGTCTGATCCCTGCTACTGGCCTCCTGAGCCGCGCTGGTGGCAGTTTTAGACATTAGTTGCATTGTGTTGGATGGTTCCTCGTGCCGCCCCTTTCTAAGTTCCAAGATCAATGAGCCGCTTGGGGTGCGTTCTGATTAAAGGAGGATTGATGAGGCACTTGGAGGGGTCTCTATTGCAATACATCTAGTGAATGAGCTCCCCAGTGAGGAGGTCACTAAATCACATCTCGCTGCCTCGCCGGACAGTGTCAGAGTTTCACCAACAGCGAGTGATTAACAGGCGTAATCACAATCAGGCTGGCGCTGGCTGCACACCGACCAAATGATTCCCCAATACAATTAGCTACAGATGTCCTGAATATGTAATAATAAAATATATATATTTTACTCAATTTTGTCTATCTTCAAATCCCATTAAAATACCTTATTAGGTCCATTTGTCAGAAAAGAGACAATGTTTATTAATGTGTTAACGGTAATTCTTCTTCAGATTGCAATTAGCTCCGTGCTGGCTGGATTGTAACCCCTAGATGCCTGGATATTAAAGGACGACTATAATCATATATTTAAAGGCATATTTAAGTTTCCTGGATTACAAATGTGTCTGATAGAGGAGAATCAGTAGTGTATGAAAACATGTTTGCATGAAAATAAACATTAACAAGCTCACGCTGACGTTTGCGAAATCTCTTGAAATCCCTGCTAAAATTAGCATCAAATTCATAATTCGTTTTGGCCAATCACAGGCATTTAATACATTGTATCAATCTGTAAAGCTATTTTGTGCACCAAAGAATCATGGGATGTGTAGTCCTGTTCTCACCAAGGAACAGGAAGTAAGGAGGAGTCAGACACTGCTGTATAGATCCCTGCATTATGCTGCTGCTGGCTTGAAGGTTAGTAAAGGGTTACAATCCAGATGCAAATGCAGTGTTTCTATTGGTAGGAACACTGTGTCTATGTAAGCAGCTCTAGGGGTGTGGAAAACAAGTTTTATTTTTAAATAAAATAAATCTGAAACTTAGATATACCTTTAAATATGTACTTTTTTTTGAATACCTACACTTGAAAACAGGAAAGATCCAATCATTGCATATAAAAATTGGAAATATAAAGATTGTGTTTATTTATTTTTTGCTAAAATATTTAAATTCCACATAGAAAAATGTGCCCTTTTCACAGAAAGCTCTGATTAAAAATGAAAAAAAGCACAGAGAATAAGGGGTTAAAATATCCTGAACTCCCCAAACAGCAGCTGAGTTACAAAGGATCAGAGGAACAGGCTGTAAAAACCTGATAATATGGTGTGTTACATACTATTATTGTGTGTATAGGATTAGTCAGCAGTGATGCTACTGTGCATTGGCTGTAGAAAGGGATCTAGCATCATATCATTGTGTCTTCTCCAGATTGCAGTGACATTTCTTAATGAGACGTACGTCTACAGATTGTTCTTTTTAGAGCTTTTTTTTCTGCATCAGCAGCTTGGAAACTGCATATAAAAATGCTTAATGAGGAGAGAGCCACATAAATCCAGGAGCTGTTAAATAAATATATGTGGTATAAGGGTTAATATATGTACATTAGAGATGTCGCGAATAGTTCGCCGGCGGACTGTTCCCGGCGAACATAGCATGTTCGCGTTCGCGGCGAACTGCGAACATATGCGATATTCGACCGGCCCCCAATACTTTATCATTGAGCAAACTTTGACCCTGCATGTCACAGTCAGCAGACACATTCCAGCCAATCAGCAGCATACACTCCCTTCCAGACCCTTTAACCTCATGGACAGCAGCCATTTTGGAATCATAACTAACTTGCAGTCTTACTGAGAGAAGGGAGAGTGTAGGTGATACTGCATCAATAGGGAAAACCATAGCTAGGCAAGTTTATTCAGTGTCCAGTGCAGTGCTGAAGGACTCTTGTGCCTTAATATTATTATTAATATTACTACTGTATAATGTGTAGATGTACCAGCTGGGCATGCTCTTGTGCATTATTATTATTATTATTATTATTAGTAGTATTATTATTATATAATGTGTAGATGTACCGGCTGGGCATGCTCTTGTGCATTATTATTATTATTATTATTATTATTATTAGTAAAATACTAATAATAATAATAATAATGCACAAGAGCATGGCAAGCCACTACATCTACACATTATATAGTAATAATAATAATAATAATACACAAGAGCATGCCCAGCCGGTACATCTACACATTATATAGTAATAATTATAATAATAATAATGTAGAAGAGCATGCCCAGCCGGTACATCTACACATTATATAGTAATAATAATAATAATGCACAAGAGCATGCCCAGCCGGTACATATACACATTATATACTAATAATAATAATAATAATAATAATGCACAAGAGCATGCCCAGCCGGAACATCTACACATTATATAGTAGTAATAATAATAATAATAATAATAAAGCACAAGACCTCCCCTGTGTCTCCCCCCCCACTCCCCCCCATGTGTCTCTCTCCCCCCCTCTCCCCTGTGTCTCCCCCCCACTCCCTCCCATGTGTCTCTCTCCCCCCCTCTCCCCTGTGTCTCTCCCACCCTTCCCTGTGTCTCTACCCCCTCTCCCTTCTCCAGTGTTTCTTTCCCCCCTCTCCTGTGTCTTTTCCCCCTTCCCTCTTCCCTCTGTCACTCCCCCCTCCCCTGTGTCTCTACCCCCTCTCCCTTCCCGTGTTTCTTTCCCCCCTCCCCTGTGTCTTTCCCCCCTTCCCTCTCCCCTGTGTCTCTCCCCCCTCCCCTGTGTCTCTCCCCCCTCCTCTGTGTCTCTTCCCCCTTCTCCCCTGTGTCTCTCCCCCTCTCCCCTGTGTCTCTACCCCCTCTCCCTTCCCCTGTGTTTCTTCCCCCCTCCTCTGTGTCTTTACCCCCTTTCCTCTCCCCGGTGTCTCCTCACCACTCCCTCCCATTAGTCTCTTCCCCCCTCTCCCCTGTGTCTCTACCCCCACTCTCTCCTGTGTCTCTCCCCCCTCCCATGTGTCTCTTCCCCTCACCTCTCCCCTACCCTGTTTCTCTTCCCCCCTCTGCCCTGTGTCTTACTCTCCCTCTCCACTGTGTCTTCCTCCCCCTCTCCCCTCTCCTGTGTCTTGCTCTCCCTCTCCCCTGTGTTTCCTCCCCCTCTCCCCTCCCCTGTTAGCTTCTATACGCATACATACATACAAAAAGCCTCTTCGCTCGTGTCCTTCATGTTTTGTGCTTTGCAACGATCAAACTTCGGCGCTCATCGCAAAGACAGATATATAAGTACAGTGTTAAATATATAATTTTGTTTGTGCAGTGTAAATTAAAAAATGTATTCAGGTCTCAGAGCATAATAAAGTGATTTAGATTTGTAACTGCTTTGAGAGTGCTATCGCTGGCAGCCAATGAGCAGTAATCCAGATATATAACTGCAGAGTAAAAAGTAAAACATTTTAGTGTAGTGTAAAGTCTACATTTTTATTTTCCATTACTAATTAATACTTATTAAATGAATGCACGATAATAACTATTGTGAATGAACAAATGTATTAGGAAGTGCGAAGCGTTAATGTATATAAAATAACGGCAGTGTAAAATATGCTATTAAGCGTATTTTTTTTATAGATATTTTTTTTAATAATAATGAATTAATTAATTACTAAAATACTTTACCTATTTGTAATTAATATATCCAGTGATCAATATCCTGAAGAGCTAACAATCAGTTTTGATTTTCCTGCAGCTTACAGTGTACATTTGGACTGTTGGTGACCTGAGGTGTAAGTGTCAGCAATGTGCACAGTGCACGAGGGGAACCGCTTGTATAGTTGTGTAACGCGCCATTTTAGATTTGTAATGTTATTAGTTGCAAGTTAGTGTTGTAAAATGGCGGCGATTGTGTATGTGTTACGCGGCTCGCCAGCAGTTTCCATTATTTCTAATAGTGTATTTTGTACCTCGTCTGTTCCTAGGTAAAAGTCGTACATGGCTGGCGATGTTTTGCGCGGTTTGGGGTCGTGTAGCCTCGTTTTCATTTTTTCCGGACGCCATTTTTTTTGTCGCTTAGCCGATTTACAAGTGCCAACTGGGGAAGACGTTGCAGAGATCACATATATAGTTGTGAGCAGGCAGGTTGTTGCTAACGCTGCAGGCTTGCGAAGCGAGGGCCAGAGTTGCTGGCAAGGAGCGCCGAAGGCTCCCACGTCGGCTGCAATGAGCCGCAGGCGGGACTTACACCATCAAATTTACGGACTTACCATCCGACATCACTAATGTACATAAATAAGGGGATATTTAGGTCTACAGACCCCCATGGTACTAGTATAGAATGCAGAGGGGGTCTGTAGGGACCCCAAGGTATAGGGGTTAATGTTAGATGATATGGGGATCCTTAAGGACCCCATTGGTCATTATTAGAGGCCAGAAGAGAACCTGAAAGAGTTAATATGTGAATTGTCATCCTTTCCCTGGTGGGTTAGGCATTCTATTGGATGATATTTTATATCACGTACACCTCTAGTAACCACATACCATCCGTTCTATTGCTGTTTTTGTAAGCTACATTCTACGCTGAAATGTACTTTATTTTACTATGCTGTGATCTTATCTACAACCTGATCTATAGATTTACTTACTGACGTATCAGGGCATTATTCACAATGCTGGTCTGTTTCTCACTTAATTCTGCCCAATTATTTTTGTCTTTCTTGTTTTTCCATTTTTTTTCTCCCCCATCTCTTTCTGTTTACTGTTTTTAGTTCATACTTGTATCAGTATCGCTTTTTGATTTGATAAAGAGAGGCATTATCTCTCGAAAGCTCGTCACTTTATTATGAATACGTTTGTCCAATAAAAAAGGTATCACTATTCACTGCAATACTCTTATTATTCAACTGGATTACTGGACATTCACATCTATCTTACTCTTCATATATATATACTGTATATATATATATATATATATATATATATATATATATATATATATATATATACCTAAAGCACCCAGGCAAAAGGTACAGGAGATGTGAGTACCATATGAAAGAGAATATACAGTATATATATATATATATATATATATATATATACATACAAAATGTATCATAATATACTGCAATACTCATTATTGATATATATATATATATATATATATATATATATATATATATATAGATATACTCAGTTTGGTGAGTTTAGGCATTCAATCACTATATATATATATATATATATATATATATATATATATATATATATATATATACTAGCGACTTGCCCGTCAAAAAATGACGGTAATAAAATTGTAATTCAGGTAATGCTGTTTGCCAAACAATGTAAGGCTTTTAGTCCTCTGAGTACACTTGGCACTCGTTGCGAGCCTCTCCCTTCATGTACTTTCGCTACTCTGAGCACCCTGGGCTCCGCGCTGAGCTCCTTTGGCAAAGCGAGTGTCTCCTCTGCTAATTTTTTTTTAATATCACATATATAGTTGTGAGCGTGCGAGTTGTTGCTAACGCTTGCGGGCTCGCATAGCGGGGGCCCACGGCTCTCGCATAGCGAGGGCCGTGGACGAGGGCCTGGGCCCTGGCTAGCAAAGCGAGCCGCGGCCCTCGCGTAGCGAGGGACGTGTCCGAGGGCCTCGGTTGCTGGCGGCGCGCAATGACAGCATCTGAGGCCCTCGCAAAATTAACGTTAATACGGAGCACACGTGTAGCGATGCGAGCCGTTAAACCGTAGACAAAAAATACGGCCGCAACTCGCGAACATGAAAACAAAACACAATAAATACACACACCACATACATAAAGAGCTTACCGACAGCAAGAGGGAGCATCCACAACTTAAAAAAAACAAGTTACACCTTCATTTACCTCAAAATAAAAGAGTTTAGACAATAAAAAATTGTCAAAGCGAGAGAAAAAATGGCGGCCGAACAAAACGAGGCTACAGCACTCTAACCACGAAAAACACTTACGGATAATCAGCTAAGACGCATACCACACATTACGACATCGCAAAAATCGGACGCAAGCCGCAGACAGGAAAAAAACAAAAACACAATAAATCCACACAACACATACATAAAAAGCTTACCTACAGCAAGACGAAGCATCCTGCACACCAAAAAAACAGCTTCACTTAACTAAAAATAAAAGAGTTTAGACGCTACAAAATTCTCTAAGCGAGAGAAAAAATGGCGGCCGAACAAAACGAAAACTAGGCTACAGCACTATAACCACGGAAAACACTTACGGATAATCCGAGAACACGCATACCACACATTACCCGCCACTTTACGCTAATGCGGAAGTACACAACTACGCTAACGGTTTCGGCTCGCGCACGCACACTATTACACTGCACACGTTCATCACGCTCCTTTAGCACCTCCACACCACTAATGCTGCAGCAACATCAAGCAAGGCTCACAGATCTTCAACACAATGCTTCAAAATAGGTCAAGTATATTCATTTATTAATTATTATTATACTAGCGACTTGCCCGTCAAAAAATGACGGCAATGTGATGTATATGTTTGTGAAGTTGTTTAGTTATTTAAATATTTTTTTGACCCTTGTAAGTATTGTGATATGAACATGTATTTTTGTAAAATGTTGATGTAATGGTTTTTTAACATGAAATTTGTATCTAAAGAATTGTTCACTTAATATATACATAGAATCCAGAGGAAAGTAAAAAGTAAAAAGACTTTTTGAAACGTCCCGAATTTTAACATGAAGTTTAAAATATATGTAAGCAATAACCTTAAAAGTATATATTTTTAAAATTGAACTTTATTTTTTATGTAACTTTGGAAGTTTTGCAAAACATTTGTCTAATTTTGAACATTATAAACAGGAACATAGTAAATACATTTTGTAACCCAATTTTGAATTAAAAGTATTAACATTTGAATGTAAAAACAGTTTTACTTTAAATTAATCATTATTAACATGCAATTTGTATCAGAATAATTGTTAAGTTTGATATACATTGAATGTAGAGGAAGGCATACAGTAAAAACTCTCCTTAAACCGTACATAATTAAAGTAATTCATTACTGAGCACATAAATTGGCGATAAACATTAATGTAGGTAGTAATCTTAAGATAACAGAGAATATTTACATTGTGACTTAAAAGGTGCTTGAGCTCTTAACATGAACTTTGTAATATGTTGAATGAAATAACTTGAAAATATTGTTTTTAAACTTGTAACATTAGAAACATTAACATAGTGACTTAACATTTTAACATAATTTTTCATAGAAATGCATGGCAAGTATTTTGTGAGGTGAATTATCCATAAACATGACTTCCATTAATTATGACTGAATTAAACAACCAATTGTTTTGTATTTTTGAATGTTTTTCCAAAATGTTTGCATGTCTTTAGTTTGTATCCTGCAAAGTTATAGTGCTTCATAGTAGACAATGTTTTTAGTAAAAATACGTCCATCTTCTAATAAATCACCTTGACTTTCATTGTTTTCAATGTAAACTTCAATAGCCTGTGGATTTTTGCACCGTGACAACGCAACGTACAATTGACCATGTGCAAAAACTGGTTCTTCCAAGAAAATACCCACAGATTTAAAAGTTTGACCTTGTGATTTATTAATGGTCATGGCAAATGCCATAATAATGGGAAATTGTCTTCTTTGAAGTATAAAAGGGAGACTACTTTCACTTGGTGCTAAATCTATTCTTGGTATGAAAACTCTCTCTCCTTTATGGGTCCCAGTTAAAATTTCAGCATCTATAAAATGGTCCTTTAATTGTTAAACAATTAATCTTGTGCCATTGCATAGGCCTTTTTTGGGGTTCATATTTCGCAGTAACATGATAATTGCATCTTTCTTTAGCTGCAAAATATGTGGTGGCATTCCAGAAGGAGTTAAAGAGTTTAGGAATTCAGTTGAAAAGTTTGCCTGACTTTCATTGTCATCAGCAAGTACAGAATCAGCACTGTGATAATTTCTTTGTGGTGCATTAATTTTTTTTAAGATTTCATTATTGAGTATTAATGCATCTTTATTTTTACACGTCAGTATAACTTGGTTGGCAAGCTCGGAATATTCTTCGTTATTTATGCTCCCTTCAAATATAGCCGATATAATATCTTGTTGACAAATCATATGAGGTGGGATCTCTACAGTGTCGTCAGGTAAATGTAGTATTTTTTCTGTTCTGCCTTCTCCAATTTTAATAAGCCAATCATTGAAATCAGTTTGGCCTTCTGATCTCATATTTTGTTGCAGTTGAAGATGGGTAAAATGTTTCCATACTGTACTTGACTTTATACATGTTTCGATAATTTCAGTTCGATTTCCATGTACAACGACAGGTAATGTTTGTCTAAAATCGCCACCCAACAACATTACCTTTCCACCAAATGGAAAAATATTATCCATGACTTCACGAAGCAAACGGTCAATACATTGGAGGGCATAGCATGACATCATTGTGGCCTCATCTATTATAATTAATTTACATTTCTTCAATTTCTTTGCTTGTAAGGATGTCATGCGAATATCTGACACAGAATTTTCTAAAATAGGCACTGGCAGTTTAAATCCACTATGAACAGTTCTTCCACCTTCTAATAAAAGTGCAGCAATTCCAGTAGTGGCAAACGCCATTGCTATTTTTCCTTGTGCTCGTACTGAACTCATTAATAAATTGTACAAATATGTTTTTCCTGATCCGCCAGGTCCATCAAGATAGAAATAACGCTCTGTCACCATGTCATCATCTATAGCATTTTTAATGGTATGAAATGCTTGCAATTGTAGTGTATTTAAAGTTGCAAGTCTTTCTTCTGTTCTTTCTGCTTGTAGTTGAATGTCATAGTCTTCAAAGTTAATGTCATCTATAAGACCTGGATCAGGCAAATTAAAACTTGCACAACTTAATCCATGAGTTAAAAAGACTTCTTGGATTTCCATTAACGCTTTTAAGTGTGCAATGGGTTCATTGTATCGTCGCATAAAGTCTTCAGCCATATTACTTTTAAAAGTCTCCCACAAAGCTAATGCATTTGGAGCATTTGAGAAGATACAAATAAAAGCAAATTGTTCTCTCATCTGTCGTGGCATTTGACATTGTGCTGCTTCTTCTAAACATCTTTCCCACTCTGTATCATCAGCGAGTAAGTTTCTATGTCTTGCAGCTAAATGGAAGGATTCATATACAATGTCATTAACAGTTCTTAATTGTTCAAAACTTTGTGCTCCTGGAACATTTAAAAGTAATATCCGTAAGCAAAAACGTTCAACATCTCTTGGACTGACTGTGTAAATTTGTGGAATTATTTTATTGCCTCTGGTTTTTCTTGCTCTCCATAATCCATTCACAAAAACATAGTGATATGGAATTTCAATATATAAGTATTGTGTTGCTTCAGCATCAGTGGAATTTAATGCAAACCATGCAGTTAGTGTAGTGTGACGATCTTCACTTTGGGCCAATGCATTCATTTCATTTCCAGCATGGAAATAGACTAAATGTTGTTGTGGCAAATGTACTGCTAACCTATATACTGCATGTGATCTATCATGCATTTCAAATTTTAAAAGCCGCCACATAGCTTCTGGCGCACTGACATAGCGAGCATCTACATGAGATGCAAGTTCATCATGTACTAACTCACTACTTTCAGGGTTGTCTGCACTTTTGACGACTACAGTAGCTGCATCGTAACCTTTGTAAATATATTTGTAGACATATTTAATGGACTTGATGGAAGTGCAGGCTTCTACGTTGATGTGGGCGTTGTACTTCATGAGTAAATGTGGATTGTAGGGTACTACATATCTATTGTCCACTTTTTTTCCACGAATAATGGCACTATCTCCTTCTCTTCTTTTATAAAGTGGATATCCATCACAATTTGCATATGTTTTGTCTCTATAATCTTTTGGAAAATCTTTTGAACATTGATTATTTTCCATACATGGTGATTGTGGATTAAGGTCTCCACAGGGTCCATGAATCATGCGATGAGTAACAATCTCATATAGTCTACCATATAGTTCTGGATCTGGTAGTTCAGCAACTATGACTGCATCCACTTTGTCCGAAGTATCTAATTTATCTTTCTCTTGAAGTATTATGAGAAGATGTGCATGTGGAAGGCCTCTTTTTTGAAATTCAATGGTATATACATAAGCAAGACATTTGCCAAATAACTGATTTATAGTGAAGTCACGTATTAATTCATTTAATTTGATCTTAAAAACTCTGGCTACTAAATCTGGTCGATCTGAAGCACTTTGTCCAAGAAGTAGATTTTGATTAATTTCTGGCCATTGTGGATTACATGTAAATGTCACAAATAAATCTGGTTTTCCACATTTTGTCACAATAGCCATAGCATCATTGTATCTTTCTCTCATATTTCGAGGAGATCCTTGAAAGGAAGATGGTAAAATGATGGCTTTGCCAGCTGTCATGTCTCTGCTTGTAGCCACGTCAGCAACATAGTCCATGAGTCCACAATATTGTTCTACACGTAGTTTATCTTGTTGATGTTTTATAAAGTTTAACTTATTTGCCTCAACTTGCAAATATGAATCAATAATCCATTGTTGTGTTAGTTTTCCACCACATAAAATTGGATTAAATTCATCTCTAATGGCAATTTGAGCTACTTTAAATTCAAGCATAGAAACATTATTTCGGATTGAGTGACGCTGTTGATGCAGAGTCTGTTTGAATATTAAAAGAAATAGAAGGATTCAGCTTTAGGTGATCTATTGAATTGCAGTAAATTAATGTCATTTAAATATACTTCTGTAATTATTTTCAATTGACCTTATTTTTTGGTGGGGGCTACACACATATGTCACATACATGAAGCACATTCCATAGTTTAATGTAATTATTTTGTGTGCGTGTGACATATCACTATACATGAATCATATTTAAATTGTTAAATTAACTTTATATTTTTTTTTTCCAACACACATAAATGTGTGTGTGTGAGATGTAACTATAGATGATACACATATATGTGCGTGTGACATATCACTATACATGATACACATATATGTCCGTGTCACATGTCACTATGAAGGGGCAATACACATAAATGTGTGTGTCACATGTCAATATACATGATACACATATATGTCCGTGTCACATGTCACTATACATTATAGACATATATGTGCGTGTCAGATGTCACTATACATTCTATACATATATGTCCGTGTCACATGTCACTATGCAGGGGCAATACACATAAATGTGCGTGTCACATGTCACTATACATTCTATACATATATGTGCGTGTCACATGTCACTATACATTATAGACATATATGTGCGTGTCAGATGTCACTATACATTATAGACATATATGTGCGTGTCACATGTCACTATACATAAACCTCTGTTTAATATAGAATTATAGTTTTTTGTTGTTTTGTTAAATGAACAGTATTTTTTTTTGTGAGCCTATACACATAAATGTGCCATATATGTCACTACATAAATCCTAGTTTATTTTTTTATTTGTTTGACCTGTCCTGATAATAAAATGTAATATATTATAGCTTACCTCTCAGTTGTAATTTGCACAGTGTAAAGTAGTAAATTAGTAAAGAATTGTCTTCTCAAGTAAAAGCAGCAGTTATGTCTGAAGTCACTCCGTTCATCACCTGAGGAGAAATGTATTTTTTTGTGTGAAATAGGCAGTATTTATAAACTTGTAGAAAGTTCTGGAAAGTGAGACCGTTAGAACGCAATACGCATGCGCTATTTGCGTTCCAGCTTACAATTTGCGTTCCATCCGCCATTTTCTGCGTATTACTGTTCAAAATAGTGTTTAATATGATTGTGATACGTTCCGCATAGTATGTGTTTCATTATTGCGAGTAAGTGTAGTGTAGTTACGTCTGAAGCCTCGTTTTCGTTTTGTTCGTCGGCCATTTTTTCTCTCGCTTAGCGATGGTATTAGTGTCTAAAGTGTTTTATTTTGATTTAAATGTAGGTGTAACTTGTTTTTTTGAGGTGCTGGATGGTTCCTCTTGCTGTAGGTAAGCTTTTTATGTGTTTGTTGTGTGTATTTATTGTGTTTTAAATGTTTGTATGTCGGCGTGTTGCGTCCGATGTTTGCGAGGTCGTAATGTGTGGTAACGTGTCTCGTATGGTGTTTGCGTGTGTAGCCTCGTTTTCGTTTTATTCGTCGGCCATTTTTTGTGTCGCTTAACAAATTATTTAGTGTCTAAACTCTTTTATTTTGAGTGCAATTAAGTTGTAAGTTGTATTTTTGAGGTCCTGGGTGCTTCCTGTTTCTGTAGGTAAGGTTTTTATGTATGTGCTGTGTGTATGTATTGTGTTTTTAATTTTGTAATGTTCGCGAGTTGCTTCCGAGTGTTGCGAGGCCGTAATGTGTGTGAACGTGTGTCGTATGTTGTTTGCGAGTGTCGTAATGTGTTGCGACGTGAACTTTGCGAGATTCGCAGTTCTTTGGGTTGGGAATTTGTGTTGTGAATTTTGCAAGGGTCGCAGTTGCTGCAACTGAAGACCTCGCTTTGCGAGGTCCTCAGGTGCTGGCATGGAGCGCCTGTGGCGCTCCAAGCCAGCAACTGAGGCCCTCGCTTTGCGAGGGTCCTCAGTTGCTGGCAAGGAGCCCCTTCGGCGCTCCATGCCAGCAACTGAGAACCTGGCACAGTGCCCTCGCTACGCGAGCCGCGGCCCTCGCAAGGGCCGCGGGCTCGCTACGCGAGCCCGCAGCGTTAGCAACAACTCGTACGCTCACAACTATATATGTGATATTTCAGTACTTCGCACAAAACAACATTAGCTACCTTACAATTCCATATGTATATTAATAACTAAACAACTTTCCAAACATACACATCTCATTGCCGTCATTTTTTGACGGGCAAGTCGCTAGTACCATATATACCCGAGTATAAGCCGAGTTTTTCTGCCCTTTTTTTAAGGCTAAAAAGGGCCACCTCGGCTTATACTCGAGTCACTCTCCCCCATGTCTCTCTAACCCCCCCAGTGTCTTTCTAACCCCCCCCCCCCGTGTCTCTCTAACCCCCCCGTGTCTCTCTACCCCCCTCCCCGAGAAGCTGCAGATGAAGGTAAGTGAGGGGAAAGGGAGAGGGGGAGGTATTTAGAGGGGTAAAGTGATGAGGGGGGTTTAGAATGAGGAGGGAGGTTGAGGATGAGGAGGGAGGATGAGCAGGGAGGTTGAGGATGAGGAGGGGGGTTGAGGTTGAGGAGGGGGGCTTAGGATGGGGGGTTGGGTATGAGGATGGGGAGGATGAGGATGAGGATGGGGGGGTTGAGGATGACGGGGGGTTGGGGTTGAGGAGGGGGTTGGGGTTGAGGAGGGGGGCTGAGGGGGTTGAGGATGAGGAGGGGGGTTGAGGATGAGGAGGGGGGTTGAGGAGGGGGGTTGAGGAGGTTGAGGATGAGGAGGGAGGTTGAGGATGAGGAGGGAGGTTGAGGATGAGGAGGGAGGTTGAGGATGAGGAGGGAGGTTGAGGATGAGGAGCGGGGTTGAGGCTGAGGAGGGAGGTTGAGGAGGGAGTTGAGGAGTGGATTGAGGATGGGGGGTTGAGGGGGTTTGAGGATGGGGGTTTGAGGATGGGGGTTTGATGAGGGGGGTTGAAGATGGGGGGTTGAGGATGGGGGGTTGAGAAGGGAGGATGAGGAGGGGGGTTGAGGATGAGGAGGGAGGTTGAGGATGAGGAGGGAGGTTGAGGATGAGAAGGGAGGTTGAGGTTGAGGAGGGGGATTGAGGTTGAGGAGGGGGATTGAGATTGAGGAAGGGGTTGAGGATGAGGAGGGTGGTTGAGGAGGGAGGTTGAGGTTGAGGAGGGAGGTTGAGGATGAGGAGGGGGTTTGAGGATGAGGAGGGGGTTGAGGGTGGGGGGTTGAGGATGAGGATTGGGGGGTTGAGGATGGGAGGGTTGAGGAGGAGGGAGGTTGAGGAGGAGGGAGGTTGAGGAGGAGGAGGGAGGTTGAGGATGAGGAGGGAGGTTGAGGATGAGGAGGGGGGTTGAGGTTGAGGAGGGTGGCTGAGGAGGGAGGTTGAGGTTGAGGAGGGAGGTTGAGGTTGAGGAGGGAGGATGAGGAGGGAGGATGAGGAGGGAGGTTGAGGATGAGGAGGGGGTTGAGGAGGGAGGTTGAGGATGAGGAGGGAGTTTGAGGATTAGGAGGGGGGTTGAGGTTGAGGAGGGAGGTTGAGGAAGGGGTTGAGGTTGAGGAGGGAGGTTGAGGAGTGAGGATGAGGAGGGAGGTTGTGGAGGGGGTTGAGGATGAGGAGGTGGTTTGAGGAGGGGGTTGAGGAGGGGTTTGAGAGGGTTGAGGATGGGGGGTTGAGGATGAGGATGGGGGTTGAGGAGGGAGGATGAGGAGGGAGGTTGAGGATGAGGAGGGAGGTTGAGGATGAGGAGGGAGGTTGAGGTTGAGGAGGGAGGTTGAGGTTAAGGAGGGAGGTTGAGGAAGGGGTTGAGGATGAGGAGGGGGGTTGAGGAGGGAGGTTGAGGAGGGAGGATGAGGAAGGGGTTGAGGATGAGGAGGGGGTTGAGGAGGGGGTTGAGGTTGAGAAGGGGGTTGAGGATGAGGGGGGGGGGGGTTGAGGAGGGGGTTGAGGATGAGGAGGGGGTTGAGGATGGGGGGTTGAGGATGAGGATGGGGGGGTTGAGGAGGGAGGTTGAGGATGAGGAGGGGGGTTGAGGAGGGAGTTTGAAGATTAGCAGGGGGTTGAGGTTGAGGAGGGAGGTTGAGGAAGGGGTTGAGGATGAGGAGGGAAGTTGAGGATGAGGAGGGAGGTTGAGGATGAGGGAGGTTGAGGATGAGGAGGGAGGTTGAGGATGAGGCGGGAGGATGAGGAGGGAGGTTGAGGATGAGGAGGGAGTTTGAGGTTGAGGAAGGGGTTGAGGATGAGAAGGGGGGTTGAGGAGGGAGGTTGAGGTTGAGGAGGGAGGATGAGGAGGGAGGTTGAGGAGGGGGTTGAGGTTGAGGAGGGGGTTGAGGAAGGGGTTGAGGATGAGGAGGGGGGTTGAGGAGGGAGGTTGAGGAGGGAGGATGAGGAAGGGGTTGAGGATGAGGAGGGGGGTTGAGGAGGGGGTTGAGGTTGAGAAGGGGGTTGAGGATGAGGGGGGGGGGGGT